>LPNX011021800.1:0-58994 GCA_001517045.1 Pseudotsuga menziesii | reverse complement strand
ATAGAAAATGTGACAAATAAGCATTCTTAACTCATGCAATGCCACCTCAACCATGGGGGATGATGTCATCTACTAGAATGTAATTGGTTGATTTTTATATAGTACATTTTGGTCCTTTTGAGGCCCATTTTTGACCTCAAATTCTCTCTAATGACGGGACGTAGGTATTTCATTAAAGTTTGGCACATTATTAGACAAGCTCTCGGTGCCCTACACATTGTTCCCATATCTATGCTTATTTCTTTGAGATATTCATGGACTACTCCAATTACTTGTTGGATGAGGTTGTTGCTAGGAATTTGTTACACCTTCTGTGGACAAAAGTTGTTCCTCTGGTCTGAATGGTTCATATCTAGAATAAATGGTTCACAATAAGGTTGGAAGAATTTGCCTAGAAACTATAGACACCTGGAATACAATCTTTGATGGAGTGACGTGGTTCTTCTCTTATGAGAAAGGGTCTTTGAGGAAATACTTGCATAAACACATCAAACACACAAGAGATCAAAGATACCAGAACATCATTTATAGATCTATGTCAATGACTAAGGAATCTGACAATAATATGCAACATTATAACATAACAAATATATGGGAAAGGAACCAACTTTACATTAATAAAATGAAGAAAGAGTTTACAACCTATGCCTTAGTGTTGATATGCTCTCTCACAAAACCAACATCCTATCCCCTACAGCTCCAACTTGCTCCTCCAAGCTTTCTTGAATAATTTAGGCTAGAATATCAAAGTAACAACATAACATTACTCTCTCCTCAATCATGGGAATTGAGCCTGCTTTTATAGGATTGCATGGGATAGGGATGGTTGAGAAATTGATGGGTGAGGTGGCTAGGAGATCCTACAAGGATGGATCTTGAGCCCAACTGACCCTAGTGATCAGGGATAAGGGTGCCACGAATCCTTCTTTCGAGAAGCTTTGTGAGACCTTCTCTTTTTCACTTTTTACCAAGGGCGCTGCTCTTTGTTCACCATGACAGAGCGGTTCTGGGAAGAACCACGCCTTGCTTAAAGGGTAAAGGTGGTGCCACCACTTACTACCAACACATGACAGGAGGTTCTAAAGAAGGTGTCGCTTTTTGACTAAAGGGTAGAAGCGGTGCTGGATTTTCATATATAAATTTGATGTTTGGACCAATGTTCTTGGCTTCGCAATTTGGGATTGAGAGAAACACTGAAGTTTGGGATCTTATCACATGTTGATGACGAGATTTAGGTATAACAGAATGCCCCCCAAAGCATGAGGATAGAGGTATATGATAGGAAAGAGCTTTAAAAGAGAAAGTTATCACTTCGAGGCAAGAACCATCTTGATCGGAGATCATCAACTAGGCATCTGCAATACATCAATACGTTTGACTCATGAGCAAAATGTGTCTTCATCATGGCTGCATACCAATACAAGGAAGATCCATGAGAGAGATAAACGAATGTGGCTACTAGAATGAAACATAGATCCATGTGATAGAGGACTCAAACTTGTACATAGCTACCAGACATACAATGTAGATCTATGTCATACAGATGCAAATTTGAGCATAGCCATGACCATATAAATGTGGATCCATGCTAGTACTTCATACAATATATCCCATCAACCTGAGGAGAAAACCATGACTGCTTTCCAATAGATACCCAGGGTCTTCGTCTCATCTTCCACAAAGTACGATTCTATCCATGTGATTATAATGTTCTGAAGTCGAACATGGTAGAAACCACTTGATTACTGGTCAATGATGTGAACTGTTAACAAGTGCGAGGGAGATCACCATTAATGTCAATGATTCCCAAGGTACTCTAGTACAATCTACTAAGTGTGAATAGATGTTTTGATGTTGAACACTTAGTCGAATCTCTTGATCAAAGGTCAATGATGTGAACCTATGTCGAGAGCAAGAGAATATGTCATTGAGGCATACAAAAATCAAGGTACTAAAATTATTTCTAAGACCAATTCCCAGATGATGAGTTGATGTCTACATGAATAGTCTCGTCGAAGGAGGGACATGATGAATCCCACGTTGATGACACAAAACTCAGAACAAAGTTCTGGAAAGTCGTAGATAATGTAACCATTGGACTGACTCAAAAGTGTTGGTTGTGGAGCCTAATCTTCCAGATCTAGAGATATTATTCAGTTGTGTTTGTACCCCAGGTGTACTGTACACTCATTCTCCCTGCCTTGGGGTTCAGGGTAGCGCCCTGAAAAAGGGGGTTCGGGGGTGGAGCCCCCAAGAATTTTTTTGGGATATGTGTTGGCCAACAGTTTTGCGGACCCATGGTATTAGGTTAACCCTAGAATTTTCCCATTGTATTTTCCCTATAAAAGAAAGGATTTTAAAATGACTGTGTATGGTATTGTATTGTATTGGAAGAGAGACTGTGAGAGCATGAAGGGGAAATGCAATGGTTTTGCTGCAGGGTGTATCCATTCATCTTTCTGGACTGTAATAAAAGGACTGGCACTTTCTTTGTGGACGTAGCCCATCATTTGGGTGAACCACGTTATATCTGTGTCTCTCTGTAATGTTTTAATGTGTTTTGCATCTTGTTTATTGATTTAACTGTGTATATGTTATTGCTCTGTGGTCCTGTTTTCTAACAAAAAGGTACTGACACAAAGGCTATTTTAATTGTAGAGGTAAACTTCTAACTTCCCTTTGAACATCAGGCGGCATGACAAAATACTTGGAAGTATTTAATCGACGAGGCGGAACACAATACAACATTGGCCAATGCATTCTTTGAAAGAATCAAAGGAGTGACATGACTCATGAAAGTGTATCGACTCAGAGACAAGCTGATTTACCCAATCGACTGAATGAAATGCAGACAAGTGCCATGTTCAAAGGTGATGAAAAACTACCATTTTATTTGCAAAATGAATTGATTCCTTTCCCTTAATTTCCCCATCATGATTGATGAGTGCCTCTTTTCATTTTTACAAGTCCAAAGAGGGTAACAAACACTCGTTATAGCTTATCCGAACACAAGTCCACTCTCATACGTTTTACGAAGCTGAGAAAGGAGGGGTTCGTTCCCAAAAAAGGGTCTCTCAGTGTTTAATTTAACGAGTCCAATAAAAGTTAACTTGGTATTGTTCATGTTTAGAGAGTCTAAACGAAGACAAAAGAAGAATCCAAAGGGTATTTTTTTGTATGATTTAGTCTCTAGGGCCCGAAAAAGTGTAAAATGATACCCAAGAGAACTCTTCCAGTCATGATTCACTGGAGTGTTCCTTTTTTGTAAATAGTCTATCCGAACCGAAAAAGAGATAACCTACTGTCAGAGAGATGAATCTTCAAATACTTTTATGAATATGAAGAAGACAAGTACTTGACAATCTTTTCATATTTAGGGAGTTCGGAAATAATTTAAAGGAGACTCCATTAGGTCTCTTTTCATGATGAAGAGTTTTACAAGTTCGAAAAGAATCAGAAAAAGACTCAAAAATTTGATACTAGTGTTTGAGAGCGTGATCAAAGTATCGAAACGAATGCTCGAGGACTTTTTCCATTTTCAAAAGTATGAAAAAGTAAAAAACAAACTTCCCAATATACTTCACTACTTATTATTTGTTCCTGCAAGACTTAAATGACCATTAGTTTCCCAAAATATTCGAAAAAATGACTTTCATGAACTATATAAAAGGGTATTTCTATAAAAATGGATTTTAAAACATAAAAAACCCTAAAAATAGGCTATAAAAGTCAAAGTAAATAGTAAAACCAATTCATTTCACTATTTACCAAGCTTGGAGAGCATTTTGGGTAGTTTGGAGCCAAAACTTTAGCTAAAGATTTTGGGAGATTCTACCGTCCGTTTTTCATACCGTCAGTTCCAGGTAACATCTAAATCCATTCTCTTTCATTTCACGGTTTCCAATTTTCAGTTTTCATGGTTTTTTGAGCTCATGGGCCGAACCTAAAATGAAAAATGTGGGCACCACTCCTAGCCCTTATGGGAAAGGTGGTGCTCGATAAGAACCATGTTTCTTCAGTTATACAGAGGCGGTGGAACCACTCTGTCTTAACTAGAAAGAGGCGGTGCTGGTCATGGGAATCAAAAAACCAAAACACTGGACAAAATAAAAGTTTAAAGGCAATTTCAATGATGAGAAATGTTTCTAAATGGCTCTTAAATTGTTTTTGGCAGGTTTGTTGAATCAGAAAATGGTTATCTAGAAAGAAAGGAAACATGACCTGGATGATGCTGTTGCTGCAGGAGATGCAGGCTATGTGGCTGACCTATGGGGTTGTGGCCTTTTGAATTTCTTCCGGACCCCAAGCATGATTTCCCAACCCCGTTTGCTGGAAAATATCCTTCAAATGTGGAACTCAGAGCAACAATATTTTGAGGTAGGGATTCATGTTTTGACCATAGAGGTAGATGATATCTACTTTCTGACGGGGTTGTCCAAACGAGGGGCCCGTATCTCTCTTACTGGTTCCTAAGGAGGAACTATGACTACTCAGGAGTCGATCAGTCGTCATTGTCAGCCTGACATGAAAATTTTAGGTAAGAAGATTTCGATTAGTGTTGTCATGGATATGCCACTTCGCACAGTTTTGTTCATCATGCAGATGTTGGCTGGAAACCAAGGACCTCATCAGGAATCCTGGGCACACATGCTATATTACCTAGAAGTTGTGGCTCCTACGGTTTACAATTGAGCAGAAGCACTTCTTCCTGTCTTCAAAGATCAGCTGACAAAATGTCGGCATGGAGAGCTAAAGCAGTTTGGTTTTGGGTCCATTTTAGCTTGTTTCTTCTTTGAGAGGGTGCCTCTCATGAGACCCTAGGTGATTTTCACTGAGCTTAGGGCTAGAGACCCACACATGATGAGGTGGGTTGAGGTCATGGCTCGTATAGGTGGCGGAAAAGCCAAGGTGAATTTTGAGGCCTCTTTCTTCCCTTAGATGCGAGATCAGATCCTCATGATAGAGGATTACACTTACGTAGGGACAGACTTCAGAGGTGACCCTGATATACCACTACCACCTGGTGTCCAGTGTGGGGCTATTGGTAAGAAACAAAACCCTAAAATGGTGATCACGTTTTTATGTTTTTTATGTGTAGTGATAAGACCTAATGTTTACATGCATATGTTGGTGGTGCACGACCTGGAGGATATTCTCCTATGGATAGACGAGCTGGGGCTCAATTAGTTCATAGGGGTGATGATCACCTTACCAAGTTGGAGGAGAACTTAGAGCAACTGACTCTCAACATTCCTGATGTGATGATAGATGATATCCCCATGAGGTATCAGAGACATACTATAGGGGTGCCAATCCGTTTCAGCCAACTTCTTTGCAGGGTAGCATGTTCTATCATGTATTATCATGACCATCACTAGATAGTGGACTGCATGGTGTACTACTGAAAGCTTACTAGCTTCAGGGTTTTTTGTATGATTTTGTATTTCCTAAAAGCCACAGTGCTTCAGACGAGGTCTCATGACAACATATTTGTAAAAAACACTTTATATATATATATATATATATATATATATATATATATATATATACAGACTTATTACTGGTGTTTATATGTCTCAAATGGAAATCATATTTACATGAGTTTTATGTGTCAATTACAGTTTATTTTACAATGAACCATGTTTATTTTACAAGTTATGAATGGGAAATATACCAGTCTAGGATGTAGTTTGCTAACGAATCAGCAACCGTATTATTTGACCTAGGGACATGCCTGTAAGTAATACACTTGAATGACCTTTCTAATAAACACACTCTCTGAAATAAATGGAGGAGTACAGGGTTTCTAATGGAATAAACATGGTTTAGATGAAAAACCACTAATTGTGAATCCATAAACACTACCAAGTCATTAATGTTTTGAGATGCAGCCTCAGTTAGTAGACCTATAACTGCCTCATACTCGACTATGTTGTTGGTAGTGGGACCAATGCAAACTTCTCCTAAACTAACTAGGTCATGATCTGGGGAATAGAGAGCCCATGCAGCTGAAGCAAGGTTTAGGGTATGATGGGAAGCACCATCAACAAAGCCGTAAAAAGCCATCCAATCTACATAACCAAAACATGGTATAAATAGTTTGGACACTAAACTCAACACCATACTGAATGAAGACACACCACACTAAAAGCCAATAATATACATATATATAAGGTACCATACAAAAATGATTTAAGCATAGTACCTATTCAAGTACAAACCATTGCGAGGTTACCCGAAGGGTATCCCATCATAATTTACGAGCTCGTAAGATCCTTTTTCTAAAACTTTGCTGATGACAAAGGGACCATACCACATTGACTCGAACTTCCCTTTACCTAGTTTATCGTGTCTCTGATCGTAGGTCAGAACTAGGTCACCTTCATTGAAAACCCGCGGCTGAATAGATTTATCGTATAGGGCCTTGAAGCACTTTTTATGTGCCTCATTAGCTAAGGTGACATCTCTTCTAGTTTCGTCAAGATTAATCAGGTATAGAAATCTCTCTTCCTCGGTGGAAGTGTTTGGTAGAATTTCTACTGCAAGTTTTAGCAATGGAATCTGGCATTGGATAGGAAGGACAACTTCTAGTCCATAAACTAATTCGAATGGTTGAAACCAGTCGCTGTTTTTACTGAAGTCCTGTAAGCCATGTTGGAATATATTATATTCCTTGGAAGGTAATAATGTCTTTGTATTATGTCGGAAGTTGTCTACAATCTTATGTAAAAGAGTAATACATTTAACCCATAGTTATATGGTGGTGTATTTACTTGTGTAGAGTATTTTTCCATGGTATTGTATTAAGAGGTGTTATTTTGGAGAATTATATTATCCCACATGCAATATGTGAGAGTAATTCCTCCTCATCTCTTAGTATATAATAGGGTCAAGTGAGTCTCTACATATTATGTATTCTTGATGTAGTAGTGGTACTATTGTGACACTATTGTACATCATCTATATTCTTTGGGGTATTTGTGCGTTGCTATCTTGTAAGATTGGAGAAGACATTCTGGAGATAATAGAAGACTGGCCCATTGATGTAACCCATTAGGGTGAACCATGTATATCGGTGTTCTCTTGTCCTTTTGTTTTCCTGTTCTTATCTTTTATGATATGTTGTTGGTTGCTTAGATAGGTTAAAGTTTAGCTTGAATCTACTATTCTAACAAGCCCAAAGGAAGGAAAAGAGAGTCAGGTGCTAGTTGGATTTTAGATCTCCAACCATCCTCCACAACATATTTTTTAAAACTTTGTTAATGGCCTTGACCTGACCATTAGCCTACGGATAGTAAGGTGTTGAGTTTTCATGGTGAAAACTCAACTTGGTACTCAAGAGTCAACTCGGTCATCATCTGATTCCAGAAATGTGATCCGTGGTCAGTGACAATATATTTTAGGAATCCGAACCTAGCTATCACGTTATTAAATAAGAAGAGGGGAGAAGTATTACCATACTTTGCATACGTAGGCATAGCCTCAACCCATTTTGTGAAATAATGTACAGCTACGATGATGTAACCATGCCCCCTGACTAAGGTAGGCTTACAATGCATAAAATCAATTCCCCATTTGGAAAAAGGGCCAACTGTAATGATGGGGTGTAAAGGAGCAGGGTGGGTGTGCTTTTTTGGATGTAAGTGTCGGTAGGGTGGGCATTTCTTAACAGCCTCGTGATAATATTTGAAGATTTAAGGCTAGAAATAGCTAGCGTGAAGGATTTTATGGGCCGTAGCCATCCCAGAAAGATGACCGCCACATGCTCCGGAGTGTCAATCATTAAGGACCTGTTTAGCCTCTTCATGCATAAGGCATCATCGGAGAATGGAATCGATACCACGTCTATACAATGTATCATTTAAGATAAGGTAGTACTTCATGTGGTGATGGATACATCGACGATCGTCACAGGTTATATTGGGATGAAATCTTTGAGTTTGTAGATAAATGATTAAATATCCATACCATGGGTTGGTTGTGCTTATCAAGAATAGGAATTCATCCAAAAATGAATTATATGGATCAGTATCCATCAAAGCATAGGGAAGGTCACACATCAGCTCTACAAAGACCAAGGATTTCTTTGAAGTGGCATTGGAAAACTTAAGGTCACATTCCTGTAGGATGAAAATCCAACAAGAATATTTTCCCCCTAGGACCTGATGAGTTAGGATGTAGTACATAGGGTTCTGATTTGCAAGTACCGTGGTAGTGTGAAGCAGGATGTAATGACGGAATTTTTGAAGAGCAATGACAGTAGCCAATGCTAAATTCTCCACACCCAAGTATCGGGTTTCAAAATCAATAAGATTCTTACTGACATAATATATCACATGCTCCCGACCGTTGGGATCTTGCTACGCTAAAACCATCCCAATGGTAGCAGTGGAGGAAACAACATGCAAGAGAAATTCCTTTGAATAATATGGGGGGTGTATCACAGGTGAATGAGTAAGAGTGTGCTTAAGATTATCAAAACCTCATTGGGCCTAGTCATCCCAGAAGAATGGAGTGTTCTTATTCAGGAGACACATATAACCATGCATTTTCTCAGCAAAATTGAAAACGAAACGATGGAGAAAGTTTTCCTTCCCTGCACACTTTGGAGTTCAACAAGATTTGTTGGGGAAGGTAGGGCTAATATAGCAGCAATCTCCAGTGGATCAATCCAGATGCCATCCTTAGAAACCACAAAGCCAAGGAGATGTCTCGTCTCAATGAAAAAAACACATTTGTGTGGATTGAGCCATATATTATAATGATGACATCTCAAAAAAATGTCTCTAAGATGCCTAGGGTGGTATTCCCATTGTTGTGAATGCGCTGGGAGATCATCAAGGTACGGATCCACAATGTTTTTAATATCATGAAACACATAGGACATGGCACAATGGAATGTAGCTCCGACATTCTTGAGGCCAAATGATAACTTCTTATAGGAAAAAGTTCCCCACAGGCATATAAATGTCATTTTGTGTTGATCAACGGGAAATATCTCAATCTGATTATAGCCAAGAAAGCCATCCATGAACAAGAAGATGACACTTCCAGCACAGTTGTCGATAATCTGATTGATATGCGGAGTCGAAAAATTGTCTTTGGGACAAGCTTTGTTCAAATCTCAGAAATCGATGCAGACTCTAATGGTGCCCTGCTTTTTGTTCATAGGGACAATGTTCAATACCCATTCCTTCAGGGGTATAGGATAAATAAATACTACCTTCAGAAGTTTCTCTACTTTAGCTTTAATATACGCAACCTTCCAGGGATGGTCTTGACGCAATTTCTGCCTGACAGATTTTGCTGTGTGATAGGTTTTAATTTCATGAACCACAATAGATGAGTCTATCCCATGCATCTCTTCATAAGTCCAGGAAAAAATATCTCGGATTTATTTGAATAATGCTATATATGCTTCAACTTCTTCTATTGATCAATTCTTCCCTACATGCACATGCTCAATGGTTCCAAGTTTGACTGATATGTCAATTGGGGTTGTTTTGGTAATGTTGCATAGGTTTCCTTCAGATTCCATATTTTGCAACAATACGGGCATTTGCGGATGGGTGACAATATCAATACTGATAAGTGTTTCAAGTTCAAAACCTACCGAAGTGGCATTGGGAAGAATAGAAGATCGATGATGATGATCTTCCCATACAGTTTCACTCTCACTCATAATCTCCATGATGGACTCATCTGAAGGAAAAGTATGTGTAAGATAATCTAGAGTGGGAAGAGAAAGTTCTAACCAATACGACAGGTGGTAAGGATCCGAAGCCATGAAATGAAGGTCATCAACATGGTTATTGGATATGTATTGGATAGCATCATACATTGCTTCATGCGGGCCAAGCGAGGATGAATCAACAATTTCTTTTCCCTTGGTACTAAAGCCATTTGTGGAAATCATATTTATTGTTTCCATTTATTTACTAGGAGGGGCCGATGGAAACACATTCATGAGGGTGGAGTCTTTTAGCATACCTATCCCAATTGATTGATAAGGAGGAGGGGACTGACCTAACATAGGGATGTTATTCGCCGTGGGGGTTGTAACATCCAACATGTAATAATCAAGTTGATCGATAGTCACAATATTCCCCATATGAAAAAATTGGGGAGTTCTAAATACTATCGAAGCGACAACGGTCATAGCGTAAAACCAATTTCTCCCCAATAGAAGATTGTAATATAACGGGGCATCAACCACTTCCACCTGAATGGAAATAGTCTTGCCCCCAAGCTCTACAGACAATGATGGCAATAGACCATGGGGCTGAAAACCTTGTCCATCAAAACCTTTCAAGGTAGTAGGTGATTTCATAACCTCAAGAGAACCAATGGCTCTCCAACAGGCTATAGACAAGACTGATGTCAAAGCTCCTTCATCTAGGATGGTCCGATGGACCTTTCTCCCAACTACTTTAGAAGCAATCTGAAATGTGAGTTGGTGAGGCAGTCTAGATTTATAGTTCTCTACATTGAAATGAATCAAATTGGTATTATCTGGGTCTAATTCCCCCAAAGTTGTTAGCATTTTTTTATGTTGCGTTGGACAACTTTGGAGTACCTCAAGGTTAGACATCGCACAAGGTTCCTAAGCTAGATCTTGAACAACATTATAGAATTGCGTAGCTCGAGCATTGGGATTGAAAATAGACTTCTTGAGGGTAGCCTTAGGTGGTCATAAAATTAAATCAAGATTAGGTTTTTTGATCACGAGAGGGCCATTAGACAAAGATGGGGGAGAACTAGTAGAAGGGGCTTTGTCAGAAGAAGGATTTTCGTCCTTTTTCTCTACTGGCTTGTCATAATATTGACTACGAGTACTAAAAATGATGGTCTCGAAAGACATCATTTTGATTTATTCCGTGGAATTGGAGGTTCCCTGATTAGACATGTGGTCTATCAATTGTTGTTGAGAGGGAAAATGATCAATGAGAATTGAGGGTGTGGGGTTACTTTTCAAGAATTTACTGATTTCATCACGAAGAGGAAATTCTTTTGTGAAGTGATATCCTCCACACAATGAGTAGGGATATTTTGCTTTCCTCTTCCCTTTATCATTCTCGTTGGTCTTTGGTTTAGGATTCTCCTGTTGGTTCCCAGGTTTCTTGTTTTTACCTTTTCCCTTTTTCTTATTGCCGGGTTCCTATGAACTTTGAATAGAATTCACCTTGGTAGAAACCATAGGAGTCAAAGGAGTAGTGGTAGAAGCATTTGTTTGCTTGGCAGGTTTGGGTGTCGATGAGGGCTGGATTGAACCAACCACCCCATAACAGGAGTCTCTATTGGTGGCTTAGCGGGATCTGTGATGGGGAGAGGAGCTTGCACAATTAGGTCATACATCGTTCCGGATTGGGAATAGACCAAATCCAGATACTGAGCGTGACTGATAGCCTGCTCTTTAGTAATAGCACCACCTATGGCCACATCTCGAGCGATAGGAGGTGACAATGAATTAGTGAACCAATCAACTAGGAGTTGGTCCGAGATGGGAGCTTTAATGAGTCTTCTATGCCTTCTCCACTCATGGATATGATCCTATATGTGCGTAGAGATGTTCTGATAGAGTGAAGTTAAAATATCTGTACATGTTTCATAATGAATGGGTAGCTAAAGTCCACAAATGAATGTTGTGGAAATTCAATGTACCATTTCACAGCCATACTGGACAATGTATGCTGGAAGAGTCTTAAACGAACAGAATCATCCATCAGGGAGTTCGAGTAACACCACCGATGGAAGGTGATAACATGGTTTTTGGGATCGTCTCCCTACTTTCCATCAAATTTTGGAATGTCCGATGGCAACTTTACTGGAATTGCGGGCCACGAAGGGTTGTGTTAAATGGGATCATTTATCAATTTGGATAAATTAGGTAATTCCAAAATTTCTACGAAAGGTAACTGATGATTGGGTTCCACATATTGGTAGTATTGATAAGGCATGTATCCACTAGCAGGACCATATGCTGACTGGTATACAGGTTGTTGAAACATATGATGAGATGAAACTCCTTAAGATCAACCTGAAGGGGTTTGACCGCCAGGGTTGGGACCGCTAAGGCCACCAGGACCACTTGGTCCTCCTGGAACTTCGAGACCACCTGGCCCTCCGAGACCAATAGGACCTCTAGGAACACTAGGAGGAGGACCTCTAAGACCTCTAGGACTACCAAGAGGAGGACCGCCAGGAACTCCAGGACCACTAGGAGGAGGACTGCTAGGACCTTTAGGACCACTAGGAGGAATACCACCAGGGGGAGAACCTATAGGCCCCCCAGGGGGAGGGCCTCCATAAGGTGGTCCCCCTGTGCCTCCAATAGTATGAATAGGTATTCCTCCTATTGCTGGCATGTAAGACTAGTTGGCTTGCCCCCACGGTGTAAATGTATTCCCAGGGTAAGGAATTCTATTGTAAGGCATTCTTGTAGGGGTAGGTTGATAATTCATATTCCCTATAGGTACTTGATTTTATAGGTAACCATAACCCCATGAGGGTTGATTAACTGCAGGTTGTGCCACTAGGGGATGACCTGAACTTAAAGGAGGTTTTACCATATTTGTATTGGTGGGAGGAACATATACTGTGGATTGTCCTAAAGTAGAGGTCTATCTATTGTTAGTAGAAATTCCACTAGTGGGTAACGTAGGTCACACTGGGGGTTTCCCCTCGACGTTAGAAGGTACAGACACTACTGGAACTGAAGGTTCCCCCCCAACCATAGAAAGTATAGGGTGACTAGAGACAGACCTAGAATTCAACACTGTAGGAGTGGAATTAGAGGTTTGACCCTAGATTGTGAGAAGTCTCATCATATGCTGGATGACCATTAGCGAAATCTCTAATTTCAGCCACAAGCCAAGGATTCATATTATGGGGTAATATAGCTAATATAGATTTAGTATGAGTTGCAGGTGCTGCCAAAACTCTATCTAGCCTATATATTCTCTCTTGAAAATCTCGTGCACGGTGAATAGATGCTTGGATTTGTCTATATTCTTCTTCACCTAGAGAAGTTTGTTTAGGAGAGGTTCTATTCACCCCAAATGAGGAAATATCCTGACCCATAGAAGTTCTCCAAAATTGAGCATCAGGGTCGTACTCAGGTGCATCAGAACTATCGGTATGACCTTCCATATGAGGATGAAAGGAAGTATCATCCATAGGAGGCTGTTGAGCCAAGGGATTAGTATAAGAAGTGAATTGGTCTCCACTTTCTACAACTAGATTTTCTTCCTCATGTGAACTAGTTGCAGCTCCTTGGTTGATGGCTTCCATTGGAATTTCTCCCGTAACAGGTGGAAAATCGGGTGGTAAGCCCTGATTCCTTCTGGATCGTTTCAACTGAAACTCAACTAGATTGTATCAGTTACTAAACTAACCTAGGGTCTCAAAACTAAGAAAAATCACACAAAAATTTCTCCTACTTAAGCTACAGGCCACAAGGAAACTTAAGTGATAGGATGAGCTCAAAAGAGTCGGTCTCTCACTAGGATTGTCAAGTAGGTGCAACTCACGATATACTCAAGGTACGTGTGTAGTAATCTCCCCGAGTGTTGTTCTCAGTGTATTGCTCCAAACAATATGGCCAAAGGGTTTCTCTCAGTTGGATAAGGAATCCTAGTAGGGTCTCCTGATATACGCAAGGTACGTGGGAGCTCAAATTGGTAGTAGTGCTATCTAATGCACAATTGTTCGCAAGGGGCCTTTCGATATACAATTGAGTACATGAAGTACCTTTCTATATACCTCAAGGGTATGTGGAAGGCAATTCGATATACCGATGATACATGGAAGAACTGCATGAGTTCTGGGTTGTAGTGCAGACAAAGTAATGACAGCTCCTACGTTTTACGACACCCGAACACGTCACTAACTTATCACTCAAATTTCTATACAATTTTAGACCTATAACTACCATTAATTTTGTCTTGAGCAGTTAGGTGAATGAATGATATTTTGAGAGAAATGTAAATCCATGCAAATATGAAATGTAGATAATTTCACTTTACTTTTCAACGCATGCCTACCTATGAGAAGGAGAGAGTATTTTCCTTTCAATTTTCGTTTTTGAAACCAAAAATTTCCCAAACCACTACACTAAACCAAACTTTTTCCAAGAGAGAGAACAAGCAACAAGCTTTAGACCAATTTTGAAAGCAAGCAAAGTAAGGTTAGATCTCTTTTTCTAAGAGGAAAGACCAAACACACTCAAAGGTCCAATCAACAAATTTTCAAATTTTCCTTTAAAAAATAGAAAGATCTAACTTAAAAGCACTAATATTTTTCTTTTGATGAGATCAACATATAAAAGAAAGAGAAGAAAGATGGAAATTTGAAAGCTGATGAGGCTAATTAGAGGTCCAATAGCCTATTCTCCAACAAAAATATAAACAACTCTCAACAAAATATTTTCTTTTTTCGAAGCAAAAAGAACTCCTTCACAAAATTTTTAATGAAAAATGAAATAAGCTATCAATCAAGTAATTCTTTCTTTTCATATTTGTCTAATCAATAAGGCTGATATCTAACTTATGCTGAGCTCTCAAACAACTTTCCTTTCAAAAAAATCAAAACCAAGGAATTAAAGCAATGGAAAGATGAACCTATCCTAGCTCTTTTGATTTCAACAAAACAAACCTTTTACCACACCAAATTCAACACTCAAGCATTCAGATCTCTTCAATACAAACCCAAACACTCAGAACTGAAAGCAAGATAACCAAATTTTTTGCAAAAAACTTTGAAAAAACCATTTCAGAAAGACCTACCTAGCACCGCTTCCAGAGGGTCACTGATAGAGCGGTTCTGCTCGAGCACCACTTCTTGATTTCTGCTTACAGGAGGTGGCATTGCTCCTTGCTAACTGAGTTCAGGCGGTGGCACCAATTCTTTCCTACTATCCATGCACAGTTCCCTGTAGATATACAAAACAAAAAAATGGCAAAAAGACAAAGTTATATCACTGTGCAACCGACATTAAAATCATAAATTAACAGTACTTAAGAGCATAGAAGGTCAAAAAACTTAGATCTAAACAGGTTTGAAGATACCAAACCAATAACCACTAGATCAGCTAGTGGATCTTATTGAACTAATGAAGAATGAGAGCTTTGGATTTCAGACAAGTGTTTTGAAAAGACTAAGGAACATCAGATCAGCTGAAGCTCTTCCCCAGCGGAGTCACCAGATTTGTTGCTAGGAATTTTGTTGCACCTTCTGCAGATAGAAGCTCTTCCTCTGGTCTGAATGGTTCAGATCCAGAACAAATGGTTCACAATAAGGTTGGAATACTTTCCCTAGAAATTATAGACACATGGAATACAATCTTTGATGGAGTGATGTGGTTCTTCTCTTATGACAAAAGGTCTCCAAGGAAATGCCTGCATAAACACATCAAACACACAAGAGATCAAATATACCAGAACATCATCTATAGATCTATGTCAGTGACTAAGGAATCTGACAATAATATGCAAGATTATAACATAACAAATATATGGAAAAGGAACCAAATTTACATTAATAAAATGAAGAAAGAGTTTACAACCTATGCCTTAGTGTTGATATGCTCTCTCACAAAACTAACATCTTGTCCCCTACAGCTCCAACTTGCTCCTCCAAGCTCTCTTGAATAACTTAGGCCAGAATATCAAAGCAAAAACATAACATTACTCTCTCCTCAACCATGGGAATTGAGCTTGATTTCATAGGATTGCAATGGATAGGGATGGTTGAGAAATTGATGGGTGAGGTGGCTAGGATATCCTACAAGGATGGATCTTGAGCCCAATTGACCCTAGTGATCAGAGATAAGGGTGCCATGAAACCTTCTTTCGACAAGCTTCATGAGACCTTCTCTTTTTCACTTTTTACCAAGGGAACCACTCTTTGTTCACCATGACAGAGTGGTTCTGGGAAGAACCGCGCCTTGCTTAAAGGGTAAAGGCGGTGCCACCGCTTACTACCAACACATTACAGGTGGTTCTGAGAAGGTACCACTTTTTGAATGAAGGGTAGAAGTGGTGCTGGATTTTCATATACAAATTTGATGTCTGAACCAATGTTCTTGGCTTCACAATTTGGGATTGAGGGAAACACTGAAGTTTGGGATCTTATCACATGCTGATGATGAGATTTAGGTATAACAGAGGTAATCAATCTCCATGATGACCAATTAAATATTAGTTGTGGGATATCTTTACTTCGTTGAGATCATAATCACTACAAGAACATTGTTTTAATAAAATGCCCATATTAGAGGCCTAAATAATGGCTCAAGTGTTTCCTTCATGGTTGTAATTATTCCTTCCAATGTAGAAAATTGGAACCCTAACATCCCATCATGTTCATTTGGACTAATGGTGTAAAAAATTCATCTTGTGTGATGAGTTCTATGGCCACATGGAATTAGTTTATTAGTAGACATTCATGAAAATAAATGTTGTGCCTCATTGACCTCTTAATTGTTACCCTTCATGCCATGCCCCATGCTTCTTGAAATATCACCAAGAGCCCCTTTCCCTTAAATCCCCTTAGTCATCATCATGTTTACCCCAAAATATATTGTGGTCCTTTGATCTTATCTCTAGAAACCTCCTCACACCTTTGTACTTTTGGGATCAACTCATGCTAATTGTGTCATTCTTCTTAGTTGATTCATAAATGATATGCTCATAGTTTGTGTGTTTCACCAACATGGATTTCTAAGAATTTTCTAATCTCCTTCAACATGGAAACATTGTTAAGACCATGAGATGATATAATATTAGTTTCTCTATAAATTGGTGCTTAGGCTTTCTTACTATGCAATGTTTGGACTCAATAACCAAATCTCAATGAACCCTCACTCCTGGTTATCATTAACTAGTACACTCAGTTTAGTGAGAACTTCCACTCATTAGAAACATGTACTAAATGATAATCACTTGAATAATATGAGACTTACCTCAGTGTCCATCCAATGGAGGTTAAATGATATGGTCATGATTTAAAACACATTCAAGGTGATAATTAAATAAAATGTATAGTAATGATTAATGTTGAGTTCAAAAGCCATTTCTTATTAAAGGAATTGAGAATTAAAATTCAAACTACTTACTCTATAATATTAACATAAATGTGTATATACAAAAAACAAAATACACATAGACAAGAACAAATTACTACACCAAGCAAAATTAAAACTCAAGATAAGGGTTGGTATTGTGATGGAATGCCATGAAAAAATGGGGAATTGAAGAAGAATATTATCATAAAGAATTATTATTTATTTTAGACTTAGTATGGAAGAAGGTAATAAGAACACTATGGCAAGATTCCTATGAAAACTTAGATTATATCAACTCAATGATTATTTACATATAACAACATTAATTCTAAGAGAAAATATCTATGCATTCAAAATATATAATTTGTCAATTCAAGATAAGTTATCATTAGTTAGCAGTATAAACAAGGAGATGGAAAAGTATAAAAGAAAAAGAAAGTCAATACACCAATTTTGCAACAAGCAGAAACTAACGATAGATTGCATGTGATGTCACCTTGTTGTATCTATGGGAAAGTAAAACAAAATCACTAAAACAATGATTATGGCTTGGAATAATAGTTTATTTACATTATTAGTAGGAAAAACAAACCAAATAGTTTCTTTAATGGATATTGTCATTATGCTATAGTTATAAAAGAGTAGTTTATTTACATCATTGGTAGCCAAAATAAATGTTGACGATACTAATATTTTATGAATTTATATTCTCATCTCCTCTAAGGAAAAGAAAAAAGCTTAGGTTTTAGTGCATGTTGTAATCCAAGAAGCATTGATTATTGGGAAAAACTCTAGGGAGAATTTCTTGTATTCAAACTGGTGAGTATGGCTTGGAGCTTTCTCTGCATAGAGGATATACATGCAAACTCATTGGAGGACTTATGACAAAGAAATCTCCATTAAAAATTAGCTTTGCATTAAGAGAATTGGTAGATTTATGGAAAATAAATCTCATTTTGTTAAGAAATTAGTACTACTTTCTTGCATTTCTTGCACTAAGCCTAAGATATATTTATTTACTTAGAAGAGATGTTTGTATAAATTCATTAAAATGTGAGTTTTATTAGCATTCAATTTGGCTACCAATGATGTAAATAAATTATTCTTTTATAAGTGAAACAAAATGACGATAAATTGATTGGGAGATAGTGGTTTGTTGGACCTTGTTACACATAAATATCGTCATCATCATGTGATGAGGTCCCAAATATCAGTTATTTCCCTAAATCCCAAGTTGTGAAGTGAAAATATTGGCCCAAACTTCAATATTGCATATGAAAATCTAGTACTGCTTCTGCCCTTAAGGCAAGGGGCGTTACCTTCTTCAGTAACGCCTACCATCCCTTGACAGTAGGTGGTTCCATTGACTTTACCTCTTGTTCAAGTCATGGTTTTGCCCTATCGCCACTCTGTCATAGTGGAGGAGAAGTGGTGCCCTTGGTAAAAAGTGAAAACGAGAAGATTCCATGAAGATTCTTGAAGGAAGAATTCATGGCACCCTTATGCCTACTCCCTAGGACCACTTGGACTCGAGATCCATCCTTTTGGGATCTCCTATCCACCTCACCCACCATTTAATCAACCCTTCTTATTCTCCCAAGGCCTATAAAAGCAGGCTCATACCCCATCGTTGAGAGAGAGAGAAGTTATGTTGTTGCATGGACATTCTGGCCAAATTAGTAGGGTGAGCATAGAAGGAGAAAGTTGGAGCTTTTGGGGACAAGGAATTGGCATGTGAAGGAGCATCTCAACACTAAGGTGAAGGTTGTAAACCTCTTCTTCATCTTTAATTCAAAGTTGGTTCCTTTCCCATAAAGTATGTTATGTTATAATCATGTATTTTATTGTTGGATTCCTTAGTCACTGACATAGAATTGTGGATTATATTCTGGTGCTTTTTGATGTTGTTTGCTTGTTTAATGTGATTGTGTAGGTATGTCCGTGAAGAGCCATCACCATAGGAAAAAACTTTACCACTCTATCAAAGGGACTCATTCCAAATCTCTAAAACTTCTAGGGGAAGTCTTCCATCTCTGTTGTAACTCATTTTTTCTAGATCTGAACCATTCAGACTAGAGGAACAACTCTTGTCTGCAAGAGGTGCATTTTTCCTAGCAACAAATATAGCGACTCCATTGGGGAAGAGATTTCAGCACATTTGATCTTCCTTAGTCTTCAAACTCTTGTCTGAAATCCAAGCTCCAATCGTTCATTAATCAGATCTACTAGCTGATCTAGTGAGATCTTGTTTCAGTTGATTAGATCTACTAGCTGATCTAGTGAGATCTTGGTTCGGTATAACCAGATATGCTCAGATCTAAGTCATTCTTTCTTTCTGTACTTCATATTCCTGTTAAATTCATGATTTGATGCCATTTTTATTGTAACTTACTTTCTCTTTTTCGCCATTGTTTTGTTTTTACACTTATAGACATCATCGCCTATGCACAATGGACATTAAGCGGTGCCACTACTTGTGCGCAGTATTTAAGAAGAGGTGCCACCGCTCTGTTGCAGTGGACAAGAAGCGGTTCTGAGTCAGAACTGCTCTGTCACCAACCCTCGAGAAGCGGTGCCAGGTAGGTCTTCTACTTGCTTGTCATTTCAAAGCTTTGGGTATTTTTTCTTTTTGTTCTGTGAATGTTTGGGCTTATTTGCAGAGATATGAGTAGTTAGATTCAAAATATGGATGTGGTAAATGCTTATTTTGTTGGATTCAAAAAGATAGGTTACACCCATCAATTTTATTGCTTGCATGCTTGGTTTTAATTTTCGAAAGGAGTGCTTGGAAGTTTAGCTCAGTTAGATCTCTTCTTGCTACTTGATAAGATTGAAAAGGAAGACTTGCTTGTTGGTTTTTTCTTTCGTTCTTTGTTAAGTTTACGTAAGAATTCTTTTTTCTTTTAAATTCTTTTTTGTTTTGTTGAGATTTGATTAGAATTCTGTTTGAAGACAAACTATCAGATTCTTGACTAGCCTCATAAGCTTTCATACCTCCATATTATTCTTTCTTTTTACATTCTTGTCTCATCAAAATAAAAACATATCATAGTTTTAAGTTAGATCTTTCCAGATTTTGAAGAAAAATTGAAAAAAGTACTTAGTGTGCCTTTGAGTATTATTTTTTTTTTTTAGGAAAAGAGATCTCACCTCATTTGCTTACTTTCAAAGATCAGATTAGAAGTGTGTTGCTTGTTTGTATTCTCGGAAAGATTTGTTTAGTTAGACTGTTTGGGAAATTTTTGGTTTTGAAATGAAATTGAAAAAGAAAATACTCTCTCCTTCCCGTAAGTAGGCATACTTTGAATGGTAAAGTGAAGATATTTGCATATCATAATTGCATGGTTTTACTTTTTCTGTCATCACTCCATGCATTCACCTAACCGTTCAACTTAAAATTAACGGTAGCTATAGGTTAAAAATCTTAGTAACTTGAGTGATAGGTTAGAGACATGTTTCGGCGTCATAAAACGTAGGAGTTGTCATTTATTGCATTCACTGCAACCAGGGACCTGCACGTTTCTTCCACATACCGTCGGTATATAGAACGACCTTTCATGTACCCTTGAGGTATATCAAAATGCACTTCATGTACTCGATTGTATATCGAAAGGCCCATTGTGAATAGTTGTGCATTGGACAACACTATTACAGATTTGAACTCCCACATACCTTGTGTATATCGAGAGGCCCTTCTAGGATTCCTAAAAACATTTGAGAAAATCCCTTTTGGCCATCTTGTTGCCACAATACACCGAGAACAACACTCGGGGATATTACTATGCATGTGCCGCCCAGGTAGTCGGGTATTCAGGTGAGGGATAGTTGATCCTCCTCGCCGCGCTTTACTATTGGACCCTGTGGTATATAGCGAGTTGCAAAAACTTGACAATCCTAGTGAGGAACCAGCTTGTATCAGCCCCTCTTGTCACTTAAGTTTTCTTGTGGCCTGTATTTTGTGTAGGAGAAGTTTTGTGTGATTTTTCTAGTTTTGAAACCCTAGGTTAGGTTTTAGTGACCATACAATATGGCTGAGTTTCAGTTGAGATGATCCAGAAGAAATCAGGGCTTACCACTTGAATTTGCTCCTGTCACAGGGGAAAGCCCAATGAAAGCCACAGATCAAGGTGATGCAACTAACTTCCATGTGGAAGGAAGCCCAGTAGTGGAAAGTGGAGAACAATTCACTGCTTATGTTAATACCTTGGTCTAACAGCCTCCTATGGATGACACTTATTTTCATTCTCCAATGGAAGGTCGTGCTAATAATCCTATTGAAATTGAATATGGCCCTAAAGCTCCTTTTTGGAGAGCTTCTATGGCTCAATCCATTTCTGAATTTGGATTACCAGACCTTCTTTTGAGAATCCTCCACCAGGTGAGGATGAGTATAAAAGGATCCAAGCATCTCTTGATCACGTTCGCAATTTTCAAGAGAGAGTGGAAAGAATTATTCCCTCACCTGTACCACACAAAGAACCTGTGTCGGCTCTTTTACCTCATCTTTCAAATCTTTTGCCTTTTGGATATCGTTCACTTCCTGAAACTTTGGCTCCTATTGATGATCTTCTAGTTCATGGTGTGACTCCTCATAATCCAGGTCAAACCTCCAACCCCACAGTTTTGAATCCTAGATCTATTTCTAGTCCTCCCATATCCTCAGCTCAAATGGTATTAGTACTGTTAGCACTCTATTTGCAACAGTTGAGTTATGGGCTTGGAAGAATTCGAAAAGGGTTATGTTCAATAAAGAAATATACAAACACCCTTTAGGTTATCCAATGGACAGTTTCTGTCAGCTAGGACCATCATATGAAGAAGAGACCTCGATCTACGGTGGTAGATCCTTCCAAATGTCAAGACATGCAGCATCGAAAATGAGATAAAGGGGCGTAGTAGATCAACGATCCAGAATCACAACGGAGAAGATCAACGATAGAGTGTGGTTCCAGGAAAAAATATACAAGGAAATATTTAAGTTGGTATTCCCGAAGCCTATTAAAGGGGACAAGCAATGAAAGGCCGAGATCAAGGTGAAGCCCGATCAATGACCTGAGGTGATTTCACTAGGAAAACGTGCGTGGAAGAAGGAGATTTTCTGAATCATGAAATGTATTAAAGGATGAAGGAATTCGACGGTGGAGATAAGAGTATGAGAAGATATACGACCATAGATGATTTCACATTCTGAACTAGCACAGATAAATTCGTGATTCCAAATCGCGAAAAGAGGTACTGGATGCAAAGATCAATGGTCATGACAAAGGCAGTGATAAATCTACAGTCATGGTTCATTTCATTATTTGAACTAGCACGGACGGGGTCAGAATCTCAATTCATGAGAGGTGGTAGGTTCTACTTCGATCGGACGGTCTTGATGAAGGCTGATCATGAATTAGCGCCTGAAGTTTAAGGAAACGTGGACGATGGATGTGAAACATGCCCAAATAGAAGGGTTGAGAGAGTCTCAAGACTGTAGGTATCACATCAAGGGAAGATATGACAGTAGAAGGTACGTTTGCACACATGATTTTCATTCCAAAAGATTAATTGATCCCTTGGACGCCATTTATAGCATGCATACAAGAGAAATCATCCATGTGGCAGAGCCATATCACTTAAAGATGGGAAAAATTTGTGTGGTTTGGCATGCAGAAGTAAGGAATTAACCGGCGAATCTGCTCTTCACATGGGGCAAGGCTAGCATGACGGGGGAACCATTCTGTTTTCTACGTCACAAGAGTAAGGGAGTGTGAGAACATCCACTTCATGTGCTTTGCAGCATGGGTTGACTACACAAGGTGACACCCAAATTTTTTTTCCACAACAAATGGTAAGGTGCCGCAGCTGATGAAGTGACGTGACTAGATCTCCAGCAGGTAAAAGATCACTCAGCTCATGCCCTCACACATGTCAGCACCAAGACACTCGATGATAGAATGTGCAAGAATGATGACCGATCATTGCAGAGTCCAGTCTCTTAGCCTTATATATATTCCTTTGTAATTCCAGGAATGAGCTAACATACTTTCAGAGCCCGAGGTTTCATTTTGTTGCGAGTCCATAGAAGTTCGAGAAGTTGGCAATGAAAATTTGGTTCGAAAAGATTATCCGTCTGGGTGTTCTGATGGTTGGTGAGAAAATTTCTACACTTACCTGTCACCTTGGTTTTCCATGCTAAGGATGAAACCAGCCATCGGGGCGTAGACATGAAGAATTTTGAGAAATATACCCGTCTTTAGATGCCCACACCTCTAGTGGGGCATTGCCTAGACACCTATGTCTCGTAGGTGTTTTTCCAAGATCCCTTGACACCATCGCTACCTCCAAAGCCTTCGCACAAGTAGACAATCCTAGGCTGTGCTTTGTTGGAGGAGTTGTTTGGATGGGAGCATCAGGGGTCCAATGCTTGCACAACCCTATTTGTGAATTCCACTTGCCAAAGGTGATGGGGCTGGTGGAGGTACACTCCACTGTATTGCCTGTGGGAGAGCCCACCTCATAGAAGGTGAGGAGTAAAAGAATGAAAAGCCACTCCAAAGGCTTGCCTTAGCCAGAAGCAATACGACCCTTCCTCTAGACCCCACGTCTGACAGTGTTACCCAGAGAAGGAGGGGCTGCAGAGAAGGTTGAGCAGGGGAAAGATGCAAAATACCCTCCCTGTTTGCGTCCATGCAGAAAGCCACCTTTGAGCACGGAGGAGAAATAAACTTGGGACAGAAAGGGGCACTATGTTGAGTCAACAAGCTGGCTAATGGTTACTCACCTGAAAGCGACCAGAAAGGCATCATACTTGAGGTCTACAACAGCAACAGAGCATGTCAGGATGTTACCCAGGTCGATCATGCCCACTTGCTTCATAATGTTGGTTACTATTTGTAAATCGTGGCAATAGTACCAGATTCTAAAACTGTTAGTGTCTGATTATGACTGAAAACGATTTTTAGGTTTTGTTTCAGAGATTAGTCTTAGGTTTAAGATAGTATAAATACACTCCTGATAGAGGGAGATACTGGTTGGTTGGGAAAATTTCAAGGGCCGAGGCTCTCCATTGTAATTTGTTTCTGGCTTTCTGTTATATGAATAAAATTGCAGAGGAAAGATAATTCTTCATGGAAGAGATTCCTGCGTTGTCTTTTCTTTCAATATGTAACTTCCTTATGTGAATGTTTATCCTGTTTTCATTCCAGTTTGTCATTTTCTTTCATGTCTGAAATAAGTGTTTAAAAATTTGGAATTCATACATACTATGCTCTGTCTGTTGTTTCAGATATTCACCAAAGATTTCTTCTAAAGTCACGTAGAATTCATATTGTAAATGCGCTGCGTGATGGGCTATTCCCTCTCATCCACTAATCACCTGCTAAATATATCCTGATTGAAATATGGGCGGATACCTTGCCTTTGTCTGTAAATTATGCAATTATTTACCTCCTATAACACGTTCCATACCAGGAGTGTTGAATCCATTTCCCAATGGTCCTCCTCTTTGATCATCCCACCTACACCTTATAACAACATACCTGCCCCATTCAGGAATCTGACCTCCTGACCGTTCTCGATTAAATATATTGCGTGAGTAAATTTGGTAAGTAAACAAGAGATCCCTCTCTGACTGTGCTGGGCCAGAAGCACAGTCTAAAGTGGTTCTACTATTTCCTGGGGAGAGCCCTTCCCGCAACCTTTGGGTTCAATCTCGGTGCTAACAAACTAGTGCCGTTGCTGGGGACAAGATTGAAGATCATCCTTGGGTATGAACGACATAGCTTCATACTTGGTTTTTGATGGTGAACAACAATAAGACATCAAGAAGGTTGTGCACTTTTCACCTAGTGACTCCACTCTCAAAGGATTCAGACTTCAACAACTCTGCTAATGGTATGACCCAGAAATCAAATTGTTAGAAAGAACTGGAAGACTCTACTGGGAAAATGAGCTCATTGTAAGGCCTAAAAATGCATGGTGAAAGGGTAAGATAATCAAGTTTTGGTTTCTTCCAAGATTCCTTGTCTTGCCTTGTAAGTTTGTTCTTATCCTTTCCTAAATTTACCAAAATAGCCTTCCATGGTTCATTTCACTCGGAACAGAACTATGAATATATTTCTGTATGTCTTTCTTTACGAACTGAAAATATTGCATCATCTTGTACATTTGATTTTGACCAAGATCTTTCAACCGAAGCTCATGACATTAAAGGTCACCCCTGTGAACCTCATGAAACCTCGGTTAGTAACATATCTATATCGCTTAACCTGGTTTCTTCTAGAATTCCAAGCCGATACAAGCCACTGCAATTGCCTCCTATCCTCCATGATTTTACTACGAAGCATTACAAGTACCTCCCCAAATTTGATGGAGAATCCAAAGAATTCACAGCTGAGAAACATTTACAAGTTTTTGAACATTTCTTTGACCTTTTGGAAATAGAACATGATGATGTTTACATCAGGGCTTTTGCCCAGTCCTTGCAAGGAGATGCTAAAGAATGGTTCAAACACTTGCAGCCTAAATCCATCAGCACCTGGGAAGAGTTTTCTTGCACCTTTTTGAAATTTTGGGGTAGGAGAAGGCCGTTGGACCAAATACTTTCAGAATTCTATTCCCTAAAGAGGCATGAGGGTGAAGCCATGTCTAGTTTTAACATAATATTTGCAAGCTTTTATTATAACATGCCCAAAGAAGTGCAACCTATTGAAAACGCTGCCAAAATATATTATGCAACTACCTTTCCTCCTGAACTGTCATTACTTCTTTTGGAAAGAAAATCAACCACTCTGCAACACATGTTTACTGATTGTTTGGAGGTTGAAGAAAACCTTAAGATGTTTCAAAAAGTGTCAGGTCAAGACAATGGTGGTGAAATAAAAGATACATTAAAATTGGTTGGGCCACATAAATGAAAGGGGGTAGTCCCTGTTCAGCTAAAGCTTTCCCTTACTAGACAGGAAAATTATCAACCTGATATAGGAACATATGGTTCTGCCATTTTATTTTCTGAAGGTTGCAATCTGCTTAGCACTGAATCTGTTAATGATGATTTTAAAAGGGATTTTGACATACCTGTGTACGATGAGTATGAGTAGGAGTACCTAGAGTTTATACCTGAAGAGCCAGCTATAGAACCAAGGTTTGCTAATGAAGAACATCAAGCTGCAATCCAAAGTCAGAGGGATGAGATAGGAAAGGAAGATAAGTGTGTTGAAGGTGACAGTTTTCCCTTATGTTATTCCTCATTTGAATTAATAAGGCATAGACTTAAAGCCTCTAAGCAGAAACAAAATTTAGAGGATATGGTGCATTCCATATACTTATTTGGAATAGAAGATGATAAAGAGGAACAGTCATGCAGTCCCTCTCTGCTTATTGATACATCAGGAGTTTGGGTTAAGGCATTGGGTCACGAAGAAGGAGGTAACAATTCTCAAATAAAGGATTTTTTTGACTTTTCACCTTCAAGAATATCCTCCCATGGAGAAGGATTGTGCTTGTTTGATTCTATTGAAGAAAAAGGTGATCTCGATGCTAAGGAATATACGAAAGGTGAAGTTCTAGCTCCAGAAGTATTGAACGAAAGGGAGGATATTTCATTTGAAAATAGTCTAGGGAATCCCTTTCAAAGATATTTCAAACATCAGCCTGACAGCTCACCAGAGGAAGGGAATTTCAGATAGCTTTCCCATGATGAACAGAGGACAGAATATGCTGGAGGTTGTCGTGCTTTCTATAACCCCATAGAAGATTACATGGAGAGGTTGGGTAATGGTAATGACTGGTTATATCTCTACTATAAGGATCAATTTATTTGTTATAGGATTCTTCTCATATATGTTCTTAATCAAGCATGAAAAGGAAAAAAAATTATTGGATAAGTTGCTTGATTGGATTCATTGAAAGTCAGAGTTCACTTGATTAGGCATGTGTGCTTAATTAGGTAGAGTAGGTAGGTACAAACAAGCTCGAGGTCTATAGAGAATTTCCTTCAGTACTGTTTAGTTTGTTTTCATTTTCAGTTGTAAGTATAGGTTTGCAGTCACAACTGTTCTCATTTTCAGAGTATGGTTAAGAGCATAGTTTGTAGATTAACATAAATTTCTTACAGCAATAACCCAGAGCATGTTGAAGATGTCAAAAAAGGACTAAGGGCGTCCCAATGGATCTGGCACTTGGTCTACGAGGTTCTTTGCTACCTCACTGGGAGGATATCATTCCTCGTGGAGCTAGCTGTTAGCACTCTGTTTGCAATAGTCGAGTTATGGGCTTGGAAGAATTCAAAAAGGGTATTGTTCAATGAAGAATTATACAAACACCCTTCAGGTTATCCAATGGACAGTTTTTGTCGGCTAGGACTATCAAATGAAGAAGAGACCTCGATCTATAGTGGTAGATCCTTCCAAAAGTCAAGACATGTAGTAGTGAAAATGAGATAAAGGGGCGTCATAGATCAATGATCTAGAATAACAGTGAAGAAGATTGACGACAGAGCATGGTTCCATAGGCAAAAATATGCGAGGAAATAATTAAGTTTGGTATTTGTGAAGCCAGTTAAAGAGGACAAGCAATGAGAGGCCGAGATCAAGGCGAAGCTCGAGCGACGATCTGAGGCGATTTCGCTGAGCAAACGTGTGTGGAAGAAGGAGATTTTCTAAATCGCAAAATGGATTAAAGGACGGAGGCATTTGACGACAAAGATAAGAGTATGAGAAGATCTATGACCATAGATGATTTCACATTCTAAACTAGCACGGATAAAGTTGTGATTCCAAATCGTGAAAAGTGGTACTGGCTACAAAGCTCAATGGTCATGAAAAAGGAAGGGATAGATCTACATTCATGGTTCATTTCATGATTTGAACTAGCGCGGACGAGTTCAGGATCTCAATTCATGAGAGGTGGTAGGGTTTGCTCCAATTGGATGGTCCCGATGAAGGATGGTCATGAATTGACGCCTAAATTTTAAGGAAACGTGGACAACGGATGTGAAAGATGCCCAAATCGAAGGGTTGAGAGAGTCTTAAGGCTGTAGGTATCACATCCAGGGTAGATCTGATAGTAGAAGGTACGTCCACACACATGATTTGCCTCTCGACAGATTAATTGATCCCCTAGATGCCATTTGTAGCATGCGTACAGAAGAAATCATCCCCGTGGCAAAGCCATATCACTTAAAGAGGGGAAACCTTCATGTGGTTTGGCATGCGGAAGTAAGGAAGTAGCCGATGAATCCACTCTTCACATGGGGCAAGGCCAGTGCAACAAGGGAACCATTCTATTTCCTACGTCATAAGAGCAAGGGAGTGTGAGAACGTCCACTCTATGTGCTTTGCAGCATGGGTCGACTACACAAGGAAACACCCGAAAATGTTTCCCACAACAAATGGTAAGGTTCCGCAGCTGATGAAGTGATGTGACTAGATGTCCAGCAGGTAAAAGATTACTCGGGTCATACCCTCACACATGTTAGCACCAAGAAACTCGATGATAGAATGTGTAGGAATGATGATCTGTCATTGCAGAGTCCAATCTCTTAGCCTTATATATATGCCTTTGTAATGTCAGGAATGAGCTAACATACTTTCAAAGCCTGAGGTTTTGTTTTGTTGCAAGTCCATAGAAGTTCAAGAAGTTGGAAATGGCAATTTGGTTTGAAAAGCTTGTCCATCTGGGTGTGCTGATGGTTGGTGAGAAAATTTATACACTTTCCCGTCGCCTTGGTTTTCCATGCCAAGGATGACACCAGCCATCAGGGCGCAGACGTGAATAATTTTGAGAAATATACCCGTCTTTAGATGCCCACACCTCCAGCGGAGCATTGCCTGTACACCTATGTCTCGTAGGTGTTTTTCTAGGAGCCCCTGACACCATTGCTACCTCCAAAGCCTCTGCACAAGAAGACAGTCCCACGCTGTGCTTTGTGGGAGGAGTTGTTCAGATGGGAGCATCAGGGGTCCAAAGCTTGCATAGCCCTATTTGTGAATTCCACTTGCCAAAGGTGATGGGGTTGGTGGAGGTATGCTCCATCGTATTGCTTGTGGGAGAGCCCACCTCACAGAAGGTGAGGAGTACAAGAATGACAAGCCACTGTAAAGGCTTTCCTTGTCCAAAAGCAATGCGACCCTTCTTCCAGACCCCACATCTAACAGTGTTACCCGGTTAGGGAGGGGCTGCAGAGAAGGTTGAGTAGGGGAAAGATGCAAACTTCCCTGCCTATTTGCATCCATGCAGAAAGCCACCTTTGAGCACAAAGGAGAAACAAACTTGGGATAGAAAGGGGTGCTATGCTGAATCAACAAGCCGACTGATGGTGACTCACCTAAAAGCGACCATATTGACATCATACTCAAGGTCTACAACAGTAGTAGAGCATGTTGGGCTGTCACCTAGGTCGAGCACGCCCACTTGCTCCATAATGTTGGTTAATATTTGTAAATCATGGCAATAGTAGCACATTATAAAACTATTGGTGTCTGATTGTGACTAAAAAGAGTTTATAGGTTTTGTTTCGGAGATTAGTCTCAGGTCTAAGATAGTATAAATACACTCCTGGTAGATGGAGATAAGGGTTGGTTGGGAAAATTTCAAGGGCCAAGGCTCTCCATTGTAATTTTTTTCTGGATTTCCGTGATATCAATAAAATTGTAGAGGAAAGATAATTCTTCATGGCAGAGATTCCTACGTCATCTTTTCTTTCAATATGTAACTTCCTTACATGAATGTTTATCCTGTTTTCATTCTAGTTTGTCATTTTCTTTCATGTATGAAATAAGTGTTTAATAGTTTGGAATTCATACATACTATGCTCTATCTATTGTTTTAGATATTCACTAAAGCTTTCTTCTAAAGTCATGCAGAATTAATCTTGTAAATTCTCTGCGTGATGGGTTGTTCCCTCTCATCCACTAATCACCTGCTAAATATCTCCTGATTGAAAGATGGGAGGCTACCTTGCCTATGTCTATAAATTATGTAATTCTTTACCTCCTATAACACATTCTATACCAAGACTGTCGACTCCATTGCACAATGGTCCTCCTCTCTGATCATCCCACCTACACCTTATAACAACATACCTTTGCCATTCAGGAATCTGACCTCCTGACCGTTCTCGACTGAATATCTTGCGTGAGTAAATTTGGTAAGTAAATGAGAGATCCCTCTCTGACTGTGTTGGGCCAGAAGCATAGTCTAAAGTAGTTCTTCTATTTCCCAGGGGAGATCCCTTCCTGCAACCTTTGGGTTCAATCTCGGTGCTAACAAGTACATTCCAACTTCCAGGGGGGGGGGAAACCCCGACGTAAGTTATGTTATCAGTTAGTGGAGTTTCTGCTAGTACTAGAGAGAAATCTAATGTAGGAGAACCCACAGTGGTTGTTCCTCCCACCAAAACCAATATGGTAAACCCTTCATCAAGTTCAGGTAAACCCTTAAGGGCACAACCTGTAGTGAACCAACCTTCTTGGGGTTATGGTTACCTAAGGTGTAGCTCAGGGAAAACCTTGGCTACATGCAGAAACAACTACCTTCCATCTATAGGACAGAAGGGTAGGGTTCGTGTGAGGCATGGAAGAAAAAGAAAGAAAACCCTGCACAACACTGTTAGCAAACAAAGGAGCTGCAAGACATCAATGGAAACCTACAACAAAGTATGAGAAAGAAACCTGTAAGTAAACTATATTAGAAAAATATAAGAAAAATGACATGAAATAAAGATTATACCTTCTCTGGTTGAAATGGGCCACCATGCCCTAGCTTGGGGGAGTACGTCTTAATGGATGGGGAGCTTTGGCTCAATGGAGGAATGGAGGAGAGGGAGGGTGAATGGCTTTAGAGGCAAAGGGTCTCAAGGAACTCACATGGGCAACATAATGATAGGGAGAGAAGGAGTGATTTGAGAGTGATCCCCACCCCTCTATTTATACTTTTTTCTTGAGATTTTTAGGGTTTTAAGCCCCTTTCGCCCAATATTTAGCTCCTTTGGGGGTTTTAAGTTTCTTTGAGGGGTTTTAGCCCATTTTTGGAGGTTTTAGCCCCTATGAGAGCTAATTTAGCTCTTTTTAGGGGTTTTAAAGCCCTTTTTTATATTTTTGAGCCTTTTTGAGGGTGTGGGGGTCAAATGAGGGTCGTACATAGATGTCTTTGGGTGGTGTAGGTCATGTAGAGCTTACTGAGGGATTTTTTTGGTTAACAGATTACCCCCTGATGTGTGAGGGCAGGACCTCATCGTATGGCCGATGAACATCATAGGATTTTCTGGGGAGAGGTGGTTCTTCCGGGGATGGGGCATGGTGGCTTTTGGTTTTTGTATTAATATGGTTCCCATCAATGGGTGAGATACAAATAATGTGTGATATGTATATGGACGAGGCAAGCATCCCCATGCTCGTAACGATGTCAAATGAACAATGTGATCTAAGCTCTATAATGCAAGAGTCGATCATGTACAACTGATGATACATAGTGGTTGCCTCAAGAAGAGCCTGAATACAATGTTGATCTTAAGAACTACTACATTGAACCCATGGAATTCTCATGGCATGCTATCTCTTCATGATTGATGGTCTGCTGGATTTGGAATGGTACATAGTTGTAGGGACCCAATGATGGAGAGTCAGAGTCTCTGTGGTACAAATATGCTATAGTAATCATAAATCTGTATAGAAGCACCACTGGGGCTTCTGAACGTTGTCTCCAACGAGACCCATAAATTATAAGGGACATGAACCTATTGGGGTCTCTTTCATAGTCTCATCAATGTGCTAGAGTCAGGTGACGTCTGGGGTCTTCAACCAAATACTACATGGACCGATACCCTATATGAATCTCAACGGTGCAATGGTGTAGCTGGAGTCGAGCACATGAGAAACAACCATCCCAAGAGGCAATAAGGACTCCTTTCAAGTGGTCCAAGAAACTCATCATTGAGGTTAACGAAACCAGGATACAGGGACCTCTGGGTCTATCCTCTGGAATACATGTGTTGTTGTTGACAGAGGGAGACCTGCAACTGGCTAAGGTGATGGTGTTTCCTTGACTAGAAGCACGAGGGAGATAACCAAAACATGTGAGGCAATCTGAGGACTGACCCACTGAATGGAGGGGGGAGGAGTTGAACAGGGGAAGGGAATCATGGTGGACTCAAACTTCCTTTGCTCAGAGTATGACGACAGGGCAGACCAAGAAGCAAATGAAACTGACTCATGGGAAAGGGATCATAGCTGTAATACCGTGAATGTAACTGCATATGGGAAATACTTAGAGGAGATAGAATTTTGGTATTGATGGGATCCATGGAAGACACATGGCAGAGTACTCTGAACAAAGGCGAGCTGAAGTGGGAATGCTACCAAATTGTTATATGTGGGGTGGTGTCTATAGACACCATTGTGGTACGATCTCGTGGATTTTTGGTGAGTGTGAGAAATTAAATGCTCGATGGTGCTTTCAATTTTAGAGAGTCTGAAAGCATGAAGAAGACTCCAGTGGGGGCTCCTTTTCGTTGGTGGTCTCTTGTGCCCGAAAAAGGATAAAAGTATACACAGGAGAGCTAGCCCATCTTGTAGGGGATGAGAGACTTCTTTACCATTGGTAGTCCAATCAGGATGGAAAAGGTTAAACCTATACTAACTAGACGGTCATTTAGATACTTTTACGAGCATGAATGAAACCAAGTTTGCTTAGCAATCTTTTCTTAATGAGAAGGATGGAAAAGAGCTTAACGACAACCTATGGTGAGATTTTTCATAGAGTTCAGCCCCTCTTCCCAAGAAAACATAAAAGGATGCAGAGGGGAATGCTCTTGGCTTGAATATGCCAAGGTGGTGCTTTTCATATGGTAGTCTACATGGTTTGAAAAAGGAGGTAAACGAGACGATGTAGACTCCCTTTCCAATACTTTAACGAGCGGGAAAGGAAGTAGCTGTGCTTGGTAATCTTTTCATTCTTTTAGGATTCAAAAAAGAGCTTAAAAGAAACTCTGGCATGGTCAATCGATTGCGGTGGCACAGGTGGTGCCCCATGTCGGGATAGTGGACAGTGGTCCAAAGGTCATCCGTGTAGTATGGATGGAGCAGGTGGCTGTTAAACATACCAATACATGCATAGGATAGATCACAGTAGAAGCACGCAAATTGATGCAGCATAGGCATGCAAACCGAGGTGGCTCTTAGAGAGAGGTCAAGAGAGTTGTGTGTGAGTTGTGGTGGATGGACTTGACTATATGTGATGTGAGTGCAAGTCCAGTGGCAATTATATGCCAAATGCATGCAAAGGAAATGATCCGTCATTTGGATGATGGTCCGAGGACCTGCATAAGGTGTGGTGGATGGATTAGATAGCTATATGCTAAAATAAAATAATGTGCCTTCTGGGCGGTGGCCTGGAGTCCTGCATGAGTTGCGGTAGGGAAATGTGATGCAAGTACTAGTCCGGAGACACTTTTATCACAATGTGGTACGTAAACCGAGTTAACTTCCAAGAAGTGGTCCCAAAAATTACTTGTTAAACATGAGACGATGGTCTCATTAGAAGATAGAAATTTGAGCTCGGAGGTGTGAGGGGTGTCTCGAATAGGCTCTGGGTGACTATGAAACAACAGCTAATGGTGTTGCCCCTAAATGTGGCTTTCTGATTTTTGGTAAAAACATTGTAAAAAAAAAATCTATGCTATAAGTGAATCATGGTGGTGTTATCAGGCATTGGATCTCTTGAGGTGGAGCCCATTGCGGGGATTCTTCAAGAGCTGATCGTCTAAGTTAGCAAAGAGATGTGCCCCCTTGCTGAGACAAAGGTGATTGGAAAGGCGGGGTGATGAAATATGGCCTTCGATTGGAAGAACCGATTCCACACCATGGTTGAAAGGGAATGGGGTAAAACCGGTGGTGGTTTTATAGATCTCTCCATCATCTTGACAGTGGCGCTGGGATAGATTAGGTGGATATTCCATGGGCAAGGAAACAAATGGACTACTAGAGCTAGAGATCATGTAAATGGTTATGGTGGTCGTCGAAGAAATCGGAGGGTGGATCTCCTCAATAGTTGTGACTTCAGATTCAAGGGAATGTTTTTGAAGTTGGCTAAGGGTGGCTCGAAACTCGGCCAAGTCTTGGTAGTTGTGAGAATAGTGTCCATACAATCCATAAAGGGTGTAAGCATGGTTTGTTCTCAACAACTGATTTCTCACTATTGGCCCGCTTGGGAATTCAACCACAGGGAGGTTTTCCATTGTATCCATGGCATCCACATGCATGCGTATTATGGGAATCTTAGGGAAGTTTTGAGTTTCATGGCCCTGTTCTTCATAGATGACGTAAGGTGAGATCTGTTGAGGTTCAGTGGTAGCTTTTGAATTTTTTTCCCTGACCCTTTTTGGGTGAGGTGGTGCGGGTGTGGGTGCGGTGGTTAGTTTTTGCAGGCCAGGTGGAGGATGAGATTCGACCACAATGGGTTGTACTGGGGTTAAGACTACCTGGGACACTGGTGGTTGGGCAGGTGGATCTAGGTACCACATGGGAATCCCCAATGTGAAATTGGGTAAGTTTAAGGTAGCCATTACTAGTTTACTCATGACACTAGGCGGGGGAAAGAGGAAGGGAATTGTGTGGATTGGAGAGGAGCCCAGATAACTCCCTGATGGTTGCATGTGGGGATGAGGTTGTGGTGGCGGAAGTGCATAATGCTGTGGCTATGAATGATGCTGTGGCTGCTGATGATGTTGCGGATGCTGATGATGCTGCAGTTGTTGATGATGTTGCGGCTGTTGATGGTGTTTTGGTTGCAGTTGGGGCTGCAACTGTGGTTGATGTTTGGGTGCAGCAGTGTTGGATGAGAGCATGCACAAATCTGCAGTATCACTTGGCGAAGATGGTGGTGATACTAAGGGGAAGGAAGTCGTCATTGAGGTGTCGAAAAACTACCTTGGGCCTACATTCAGGATGATGGGGGTGGTGGTGTCGTCGACTGTGGTGTCGATAGTGGGAATAACGTTAGCTGGAGCTATTGGAGCTTGTGGATCATGGTAATTCAACTGGTTGACAGTCACGATTTTCCCATCGTGAGGGAACATCATTTGGCGAAAGACAGTAGATGCCACAACTTGCATCACGTACATATAGCTACGTCCTAGAAGAAGGTTGTAGTCTAACTGAGCATTAACGACTTCTATGTCAATTAGGATGGTCTTCCCACCTAAAGAGATGGGGACGTGCAGGATGATGCCTTGGGATCTGGTGGGATGGCCATCATAGGTACGCAACGTGGTGGTGGACGGTTGCAAGATGGGGGACCTGAGTTTCTGCCAAACTAAGGTTGACATGACGCAAGTAGATTCCCCCTCATCAATGATGCACCGATGCACAACCAAATTCTGAATTGACACCGGGATTTGGAAGGCAATAGTCAATGGAATTCTTGGTTCTCGCTGATCCAAATCAAATGTGATTAATCTAGATTTGGAGGGGTCTATGGCACCAAGGGCAGCTAGCAAGGATTTCCACTGTGTTGGGCATGTTTTGAGTACTTCAAGAGTCGACATGGCCATAGGTGATTGGGCCAAGTCATAGACGATACTATAGTTAACTGTCGCCCTTGCAGTAGTGTTGTTGGAAAGGTGCCTGAAGGGGAGATGTGGGCCTGTAGGAGGTGGGGGGTGGAAGGTGAAGAGGAACATTGGCAGTGTTGGATGTGGATGCTGCTGCTGTGTCAAGGGTTTCAGTAGCAGATATATATTGGTTTCATCTAGTTTGCAGGTTGATCTCTTCAGTTTTCACTGCTAGCAGTTGGTGTACTGCTGTCTCCGTGGGATGTGGAACAAGCTGGGCTATGGGAGCGGTTTGGGGAAAGGGTGCAGTTGCTACCAATCCTCGGACTAGTAACATGTTTTGGAGCACCATGGGAGGAGGGGCTGGTGGTGCCGGGTTGGGTTGAGCTTGGGATGCCGTATTGGTAGCATGCTGAACCTCATTGTGAATGGCTTGCTTGGCATGACCCATGAAGGGGCATTCGTGTGTATGGTTCCCGTAGACCTCACACAACTTGCATGGCTGGTTTGTGCACAACGGAGCATTGCATCTAGGTTCGTTTGGTTGCTGAGGATTTTAGGATGGCCGGATTTCACTGGCATTGTTGGGAGGATTTGGTTGTTGACTGCCTCCCTGTGGTTGATTATTGCCTTGGTTCCGGGCTCGGTTATTTCTAGATTTCCCTTGTTGGTTATTGGGGGATGGCTGGTTAGGACGGTTTTTCTGTGCAAACACCTATCGTAAAGGTGCTGGTGGAGTAGGAGCAGGGGATTGAATGATTTGCAATGGTGGTGCATAGTAAACTTGGGTGGGTGTAGGTGCCACAAACGTGGGCATTTGTCCCACATATTGTTGTGCTGACCAAGCTAATTCCTGGGCCTGCTATGGTGGCGTAGGTTGTGCATAAGAAGTTGTGTCTCTGGATTGAGACATCATTCTTGCATAGTCTAGAGTTTGGTTTTGGTAGGCAACACTAGGGGTGTTGCTTAGTTGTGGTGGTATTGCAGGTGGTGTCGGACAGTGCTGTGGTTGGTGGGAGACAGAACCTATGATGCCATCTGCGGCATGGGATGCCCCCAGTGCATCCTAGTAGGAGGTACTTGCATGGTGAGCATATGGAATGACAATGTAAAGGAATCGAGACTATGCATAGATCAGATCAAATTGATGGGATTTCAATATGGCCTCCTCTTTGGATTGGGGACATTTGATGCGACGTCCTTTTCTATAGGTGGTAGCAAATTTTTTAGGAAACAATCCAAGAAGATCCTGTCATCAAGTTGAATCTTGCAAAAACTACGGTGTCGCCACCACTCATGGATGTGGTCGGTTATGTGGCTCGCAGTATTCTGGCAGCAAGATAGCAAGATCTCCACCCCTTCATCGTATCTGACGGGGAGTTGGAAATACTACAGGAACATGAAAGACGAGTTAAAATCTGGGTACTTGGCTTGTGGTAACTCAATGTACCACTTAGATGTAGCACCTATGAGGGTGCGTGGGAACAGTATGAGTCTGATCGAATCATCTACGATGCTATTTAATGAGCACCATAGTTGAAACGTCATGATATGGTTTTGGGGGCACTCCACTGCCTTCCCTTCAAACTTGGAAATGTCTGAGGGGAGTTTGGTTGGCATGAGAGGCCAAAACGTTTGATGGCAGATAGGGTCATTTGTTAACTAAACCAAGTCAGGAAGGTTGAGGTGTGCCATGAAAGGAAGGTTTGACCCAAGGATGATGTGAGATGGGGTAGAAATGGTGGTGGGGTTTGTAGGGACATGATGCACCTTCATAACTGAGGGTAGTTGTGGCATAGTTATGGATGGGCCACTGCCCCCAAGTCTGGAAAATAGAACTGTGTGAGTGGAAGGGCCACTGCCCCCATGTATGACAGGTGAGGTAGTATAGGTGGAAGGGCCATTGCCTCTAGGCATGCCAAGTGGGATAGTGTGAGTGGATGGGACACTGCCCCCCTAGGCATGACAGGTGGGACAGATTGACTCGTCACTGTGGGTGGAGGTAGCTAACTTATGACAATTTGCATGATCATGCTAGGGCCACCGGCAGGGGTGCTAGTGGTGGCATGGGGTATGGACATGGGTCCACTGCCAATCACCAAGCTGAAAAATGGATCCGGGTTTTCCCCAGCCATGGGACTAGATGGTGTAGTATGTATATTTGGCTCAGTTTGGTATGATTTTGAGTTTGAATCAGAGGCTGTGTGGCCTTCTAATGGTGTAAAGGGTCATCGAGAATGGTCTCAATGGTGTTGGTTCAAGAACCCAAACTGTGGTGGATCACCTCTCAGGTGTGAGGAAGAGCATGGGGGATCAATTGTGTCTGGTTGGTATGTCAGGTGGTGAAATATGGTAGTGACATTTTGGACCCTAATTTTAATGGCTTTCTATTAGCTTTCAGGTGGTCACTCGGCCACCAAGACTGCTAGGAGACAACGCTTGGATTTTTCCTCATGGGAGTGCTAGTCAATCGGTGGGGGTCATTCCCCCTTTTGCTTGGCAATTCCTCTCAGTGTCTCGCTACTTTGGGGTTCCTGTGGTACTCCTCACAATGAGTTTCTGGGATGAGCCCAAGTACTTCCCATGATTAAGGCAGTCAGGGACTTATGTCCTCAAAGACTGCAAGTGTTTGAATTAGTGTAAATTATAAATTTTAATATCTAGCTCAAGGTCATGAACTGAGTTTGGTTGTTTTACTTGGTATGATTGGTGTGCATGTCCATTGTATTTCTGTTATGCTTTGTGGCTGCTTGTATGGTTTATTGCATCACTTATAACATGGATAAGTTGTTTATGAAAGCGGTAAATTGTGAACATAAATTTAAACACATGCCATACCTGAATCTGAACTATGGTAGCATGACTAGATGACTGGCTTACACCTATATTTCTCTTCAACAAAGAAAGAGTGCCGGGCTCTCAACATAATGGGACTAAGCCCATCTGTAGATCCTCAGGTCACTCTCTGAGTGTAAGGTCGGTCAACAAGGAGGACGCGAATGCCATGAAAACCCCAATGGTATCCACCCCCTCTAGCTTCCAAGTCACCCGTTTTTAGTGGTCTCAAAAAATTATAGATGAAGTGCCTATTACTATATGAGCTTCACCCTTCGTCTTATCCCAGAATACCCTGAAGGGTGATGACTAGGTAGAGGAGGAAGGGCTAGGCAAAATGTTAATTTCCAATAACTGAAATTTAACCCATAGTAAATTTATGCAAGCATTGTAATCAGATTCATTAAACCATTAATCATTTGATTTATCAGTTATTTACACATATTTATGAAATAAACACAGATTGATGGACAGAGGTGGCTGAGCCGCACTAACAGTCCAAATAGCAGCAAATAAGAAAGCCCCAAAAATTTAAAATGCTCATACAAAGTAAAGAAAAATGGGTTGCGCACCTCTAGAGAACCTGTTTTTGCGAAGTGGATTTTGATCAAAACGTGAGGAATTAGCTCAAATGGTTGAAAACCCACTTCGGAAACGGGCCCTTTTACCCCTAGCCATGGGAATATTTGCAAATGGATCAACTGTTTGGGCCGAAAAGTAGCCCGAACACATGTGAATTTTCAAAAATTCGGTTTGACTGTTTTTGCATAGTTGAACGATTTGCAAATCAAAGAACAACCAACAGTAACTGGTATTGTGGTTGAAACAAAAACAAAAAATGAAATAAATAGAACTATCAACCTAAATAAGCAAAGAACTATCAAACTAAGTAAGCAAAATATTAAAAACAAAACCGAGGGATCCAGTGGGATAGACCCGGTATGGTCGCCAATCTGTAGCTCAGAAAAAACCCTAGATACGTGCAGAAACGATGACCTTCTGTATATAGGATGGAAGGGTAGGGATCCTATGAGGTATGGAAGAAAAAGAAAGAAAATCCTGCACAACACTATTAGAAAACAAAGGAGCTGCAAGACATCAATCGAAACCTGCAACAAAGTATGAGAAAGAAACTTGCAAGCAAACTATATTAGAAAAATATAAGAAAAATGACATGAAATAAAGATTATACCTTCTCTGGTTGAAATGGGCCACCATGCCCTAGCTTGGGGGAGCACCTCTCAATGGATGGGGAGCTTTGGCTCAATGGAGGAATGGAGGAGAGGGAGGGTGAATGGCTTTAGAGGCAAAGGGTCTCAAGGCACTCACACGGGTAGCATAACGATAGGGAGAGAAGGAGTGATTTAAGAGTGACCCCCACCCCTCTATTTATACTTTTTCTTGATATTTTTAGGGTTTTAAGCCCCTGGTTGGGGCTTTATCCCCTTTTTTGTGCTTTTAGCACCTTTCACCCAATCTTAATCTCCTTTAGGGGTTTTAAGCTCCTTTGAGGGGTTTTAGCCCCTTTTTGGAGGTTTTAGCCCCTATGAGAGCTATTTTGGCTCTTTTTAGGGGTTTTAAAGCCATTTTTTATATTTTTGAGCCTTTTTGAGGGTGTGGGGGTCAAATGAGGGTCGTACGTAGATGTCTTTGGGTGGTGTAGGTCATGTAGAGCTTATTGAGGGATTTTTTGGGTTAATAGATTGCCCTTTGATGTGTGAGGGCAGGAGCTCATCGTATGGCCGATGGACATCATAGGATTTTCTGGGGAGAGGTGGTGCTTCTGGCGCTGGGGCATGGTGGATTTTGGTTTTTGTATTAATATGGTTCCCATAAATGGGTGAGATACAAATAATGTGTGACATGTATATAGACAAGGCGGGAATCCCTATGCTCGTAACGATGTCAAACTTATTAGAGGAAATTTCAACTCAAAATGGGCCTCCTAAAATGAACTATTAAAATAATAAAATAATATTTATTAATTTTGGAGGAAGAAAATAAAAAAAACTACTTTTTTTTTGTATTTTTGACATATCTCCCTGTGTTTTTACTCAAATTTCGATCGGGAGAGCTCGTTGGATGCGGAATTAAATTCCACATCCAACGAGTACCCACTCGGCATACTTTTGATGGACCCCGCTACCCAAAAAACAAGAAATACCTGAAAAATGGAATGATGACATCATCATTCCAATTTTCAGGTATTTCTTGTTTTTGGGGTAGCGGGGTCCGTCAAAAGTATGCCGAGTGGGTACTCGTTGGATGTGGAATTTAATTCCGCATCCAACGAGCTCTCCCGATCGAAATTTGAGTAAAAACACAAGGAGATATGTCAAAAATACAAACAAAAAAAGTAGTTTTTTTTATGATACCTATCCCCAAATTTATATTAAAAAAGTGTTTAAGACCTATACGGTATTTCAAATTTAAAGCAATCTCATTGGCTAACACATGATGACATGGAATTTGAATAAAAGTTAAAAGGCCCATTTTGAGTTGAAATTTCCTCTAATGTGAATAATGTGATCTAAGCTCTATAATGCAAGAGCTGATCATGTACAACTAATGATACATAATGGTTGCCTCAAAAAGGGGCTGAATACAATACTGATCTGATGAAATTCTACATTGGACCCATGGAATTCTCATGGAATGCTATATCTTCATGACTAATGGTCTGCTGGATCTAGAACGGTACATAGTTGTAGGGACCCAATGACGGAGAGTCAGAGTCTCTGTGGTACAAATATGCTTCATCAATCATAAATCTATCTAGAAGCACTGCTGGGGATTTTGAACACTGTCTCCAACATGACCTGAAAATCACAAGGGACATGAACCTATTGGGGTCCCTTTCATAGACTCATCAATGTGCTAGAGTCAGGTGACATCTGGGGTCTTCGACCTAATACTGCATGAACCGATACCCTGTACAAATATCAACGGTGCGATGGTGTAGCTGGAGTCGAGCACGTGAGAAACAACCATCTCAAGAGGCACTAAGGACTCCTCTCAAGTGGTCCAAGGAAATCATCAATGAGTTTAATGAAACTAGGATACAGGGACCTCTGGGTCTATCCTCTAGAATACATGTGTTGTCATCGACAGAGGGAGACCTGCAACTAGCCAAGGCAATGGTGTTTCCTTGACCAGAAGCACAAGGGAGATAACCGAAAGATGTGAGGAAATCTGAGGACTAAACCACTGAATGGGGGGAGGGGAGGAGTTGAACAAGGGTAGGGAATCATGGTGGACTCAAAATTCCTTTTCTCAAAGTATGGTGATAGGGCAGACTAGGTAGCAAATGAAACTGATTCATGGGAAAGGGATCATAACTATAATACCAGGAATGTAACTGCATATGGGAAATACTTGGAGGAGGTAGAATTTTGGTATTGATGGGATCCAAGGAAGACACATTGTAGAGTACTTTGAGCAAAGGTGACCCAAAGTGGGAATGCTGCTGAACTATTATCTGTGGGGTGGTGTCTAGAGACACCGTTGTGGTAGGATCTCATGAATTTTTGGAGAGCCTGAGAAAGTAAATGCTCGATGGTGCTTTCAATTTTAGAGAGTCTGAAAGCATGAAGAAGACTCCAGTGGGGGATATTTTTCGTTGGTAGTCTCCTGTGCCCAAAAAAGCATAAAATCATACACAGGAGAGCTCACCCATCCTGTAGGGGATGAGAGACTTCTTTACTGTTGGTAGTCCAATCAGGCCGAAAAAGGTTAAACCTATACTTACTAGATGGTCATTTAGATACTTTTACGAGCATGAATGAAACCAAGTTTTCTCGGCAATATTTTCTTGATGAGAAGGCTCGAAAAGAGCTTAACGACAACCCATGGTGAGATTTTTTGTAGAGTTCATCCCCTCTGCCTAAGAAAGCATAAAAGGATGCAAAGGGGAACGGTCTTGTCTTGAATATGCCAAGGTGGTCCTTTTCATATGGTAGTCTACATGGTTCACAAAAAGAGATGAACGAGATGATGTAGACTCCCTTTCCTATACTTTAACAAGCGGGAAAGGAAGCAACTGCACTTGGAAATATTTTCATTCTTTTAGGAGTTAGAAAAGAGCTTAAAAGAAACTCTGGTATGGTCAACTGATTGCAGTGGCACAGGTGGTGCCCCATGTCAAGACAATGGACAGTGGTCCAAAGGTCATCCATGCAGTATGGATGGAGTAGGTGGCTCTTAAACATACCAATACATACATGGGATAGATCGCGACAGAGGCACATGAATCGGTGCGGTACAGGCATGTAAACCGAGGTGGCTCTTGGATAGAGGTCAGAAGAGTTGTGTGTGAGTTGTGGTGGACGGACTTGACAATATGTGATGTAAGTGCAAGTCCAGTGGAAGTTATATGCCAAATGCTTGCAAAGGAAATGATATATCCTTCGGATGATGGTACGGGGACCCACATAAGGTGCGGTGGACAGATTAGACAGCTATATGCTAAAATAAAATAACGTGCCTTCTGGGCGGTGGCCTAGAGTCCTGCATGAGTTGTGGTAGGAAAATGTGATGTAAGTACTGTTCTGAAAACACTTGTATAACAATGTGGTACATAAACCAAGGTAACTTCTAGGAAGTGGTCCCAGAAATTACTTGTTAAACGTGAGACGATGGTCTCATTAGAAGATAGAAATTTGAGCCCGGAGGTGTGAGGGGTGTCTTGAACAGGCTCCGGGTGACTCTGAACCAACAACTAATCATGCTACCCCTAAATGGGGGGTTTCTAATTTGTGGTAAAAACATTGTAAAACAAAAAACAAAATCTATGCTATAAGTGACTCATGGTGGTGGTATTAGGCATGGGATCTCTTGAGGTGGAGCCCATTGCAGGGATTCTTCAAGAACTAATCATCTGAGTTAGCAAAGAGATGTGCCCCCTGACGAGATAAAGATCATTGGAAAGGCGGGGTGACAAAATATGGTCTTCGATGGGAAGAACCAATTCCACACCATGGTTGAAAGGGAATGCGGTAAAACTGGTGGTGGTTTTACAAATCTCTCCATCATCCTGAGAGTGGCACCAGGATAGATCAGGTGGATATTCCATGGGCGAGGAGATGGACAGACTACTGGAGCTAGAGATCATGTAAATGGTTGTGGTGGTCGAGGAAGAAACTAGAGGGTGGATCTCCTCAATAACAGTGACTTCGGATTCAAGGGAATGTTTTTGAAGTTGGCTAAGGGTGGCCCGAAACTCAACCAAGTCATGGCAGTGGTGAGAATAATGTCCATACAATCCACAAAGGGCACAAGCATGGTTTGTTCTCAACAATTTATTTCTCACTATTGGCCCGCTTGGGAATTCAACCATGGGGAGGTTTTCTGTTGTATCCATGGCATCCAAATGCGCACGTATTATGGGAATATCAGGGAAATTTTGAGTTGCATGGCCCTGTTTTTCACAGATGGTGCAAGGCAGGATCCGTTGAGGTTTAGTGGTAGCTTTCGTGTTTTTTCCCCTGGACCTTTTTGGGTGGGGTGGTGTGGGTGCAGGTGCAATGCTTAGTTTTTGCGGGCCGGGTGGAGGATGAGATTTGACCACAATGGGTTGTACTGGGGTTAAGACTACCTGGGGCATTAGTGTTTGGGTGGGTGGATCTAGGTACCACACAGGAATCCCCAATGTGAAATTGGGTAAGTTTAAGATAGCCATTACTAGCTTACTCATGACACCAAATAGAGGAAAGAGGAAGGGAATTGTGTGGATTGGAGAGGAGCCCAGATAACTCCCTGATGGCTGCATTGGGGATGAGGTTGTGGTGGCGGCTATGCATAATTCTATGACTGCGAATGATGTTGTGGCTACTGATGATGCTAAAATGCTGATGATGTTGTGGTTGCTGATGGTGTTGCAGTTGCAGATGGTGTTGTGGTTGTAGTTGTGGTTGCAACTGCAGTTGATGTTTGGGTGCAGCAATGCTGGGTGAGAGCATGCACAAATCTATAGTATCATTTGGTGAAGATGGTGGTGATACTAAGGGGAAGGAAGCCATCATAGAGGTGTCGATGAACAACCCTGGGCCTACATTCAGGATGATGGGGGTGGTGGTGCCATCGACTGTGGTTTCGATAATGGGAATAACGTTAGCTGGTGCTATTGGAGCTTTTGGATCATGGTAATTCAACTGGTTGATAGTCATGATTTTCCCATCATGAGGGAACATCATTTAGAGGAAGACGATAGATTCCACAGCTCGCATCGCGTACATATAGCTATGTCCTAGAAGAAGGTTGTAGTCTAACTGAGCATTGATGACTTCTATGTCAATTAGGACGGTCTTCCTGCCTAAAGAGATGGGGATGTGCGAGAGGATGCCTTGGGCTTTGGTGGGATGGCCATCATAGGCACACAATGTGATGGTGGAAGACTACAAGATGGGGGACCCAAGTTTCTACCAAACCAAGGTTGACATAACGTAAGTGGATTCCCCCTCATCAATGATGCACCAGTGCACAACCAAATTATGAATTGACACCGGGATCTGGAAGGCGATGGTTGATGGCATTCTTAGTTCTCCTTGATCCAAATAATATGTGATTAATATGGAGTCAGAGGGGTCTACAGCACCAAGGGAAGCTAGCAAGGATTTTTGCTGTGTTGGGCACATTTTGAGTACTTCAAGAGCCGACATGGCCATAGGTGATTGGGCCAAGTCATTGACAATACTATAGTTAACTGCCACCCTTGCAGTAGTGTTGTTGGCAAGGTGCTTGAAGGGGAGACGCGGGCCTATGAGGGGGATGGGGGAGGGGGGAAAAAGGTGAAGAGGAACATTGGAAGTGTTGGATGTGGATGCTACTGATGTGTCAGGGGTTTCAATAGCATATCTGTATTGGTTATGTCTAGTCTGTAGGTTGATCTCTTCAATTGTTATCACTAGAAGTTGGTGTACTCCTGTCTCCATAGGATGTGGAACATGGTGGGATATAGGAGCGGTTTGGGGAAAGGGTGCAGTTTCTACCAATCCTTGGACTGGTAATGGGCTCTGGAGAACCATGGGAGGAGGTCCTGGTGGTGCTGGGCTGGGTTGAGCTTGGGCTGCCATATTGGTAGCATGCTAAACCTCATTGTAAATGTCTTGCTTGGTGCGATCCATGAAGGGGCATTCGTGTGAATAGTGCTCATAGACCTCGCACAACTTGCATGGCTGGTTTGTGCACAACTGAGAATTGCATATAGGTGCATTTGGTTGCTGAGGATTTTGGGTTGGCCGGTTTGCCCCGACATTGTTGGGAGGGTTTGGTTGTTGACTGCCTCCCTGCGGTTGATTGTTTCCTTGGTTCTGGGATCGGTTATTTCTGGATTTCCCTTGTTGGTTATTGGGGGATGGTTGGTTAGGATGGTTTTGTTGTGCAAACACCTATCCTAAAGGTGCTGGCAGAGTAGGGGTGGGGCCTTGAATGACTTGCACTGGTGGTGCATAGTAAACTTGGGTGGGTGCAGGTGCCACAAATGTGGGCATTTGTCCCGCATATTGTTGTGTCGGCCAAGCTAATGCATCGGCCTGCTGCGATGGCGTAGCTTGTGCATAAGAAGTTGTGGCTCCAGACTGAGACATCATTCTTGCATAGTCAAGAGTTTGGTTTTGGTAGGAAACACTGGGGCTGTTTCTTGGTTGTGGTGGTATTACAGGTGGTGTGGGACGGTGCTGTGGTTGGTGGGAGACAGAACCTATGATGCCATCTACGGCATGGGATGCCGTCGATGCATCTAGGTAGGAGGTTCCTGCATGGGGAACATATGGAATGATAGTGTAAAGGTATCCAAATTGTGCATAGATCAGATCAAACTACTGTGCTTTCAAGATGGCCTCCTCTTCGGATTGGGGACATTCAGATGCGACGTCCTTTGCTATAGGTGGTAGCAAATTTTTTAGCAACCAATCCAGGAAGATCATGTCATCAAGTTGAATCTTGCACAAACTACGATGTCACCACCTCTCATGGATGTGGTCAGTTATGTGGTTCGCAATATTCTAGCGGCAAGATAGCGATATCTCCACCCCTTCGTTGTATCTAACAGGGAGTTGGAAATACTGCAGGAACATGAAAGCCAAGGAGTTAAAATTCGGGTACTTGGCTTGTGGTAGCTCAATATACCACTTGGATGTAGCACTTGTGAGGGTGCATGGGAAGAGTATGTGTCTGATCGAATCATCTACGATGCTATTTGATGAGCACCATAGGTGAAACGCCATGATATGGTTTTGGGGGCACTCCCTTTCCTTCCCTTCAAAGTTGGGAATGTCTGAGGGGAGTTTGGTTGGCATGGGAGGCCAAAACGTTTGATGGTGGATAGGGTCATTTGTTAATCGAGCCAAGTTAGGCAGGTTGAGAGATTCCATGAAAGGAAGGTTTGACCCAAGGTTGATGTGATATGGGGCATCAATGGTAGTGGGGTTTGCAGGGACATGATGCACCTGCATAACTGGGGGTAGTTGTGGCACAGTTGTGGACGGGCCACTACCCCCAAGTGTGGTAAATGTAACTATGTGAGTGGAAGGTCCACTGCCCCCATGTATGGTAGGAGAGGTAGTATAGTTGGAAGGGCCATTGCCCCCAGGCATGCTAAGTGGGATAGTGTGAGTGGACGGGACACTGCCCCCAGGCATGACAAGTGGGACAGTTTTACTGGTCACTATGGGTGGAGGTATCTAACTTATGACGGTTTGTATGACCATGATAGGGCCACCAATAGGGGTGCTAGTGGTGGTGTGGGGTATGGACGTGGGTCCATTGCTAGTCACCAAGCCGAAAAATGGATCCGGGTTTGCACCAGCCATGGGGATAGATGGTGCGGTATGTATATTTGGATCAGATTGGTATGATTATGAGTCTAAATTAGAGGCTGTGTGGCCTTCTGAATCTATAGAGGGTCATCGAGAATGGTCTCGATGGTGTAGGTTTAAGGACCCAAACTATGGTGGATCACCTCTCAAGCGTGAGGAAGAGCACAGGGGATCAATTGTGTCTGGTTGGTATGTCAGGTGGTGAAATATGGTAGTGACATTTTATACACTGGTTTTAATGGCTTCCTATTGGATTTCAAGTGGTCACATGGCCACCAAGACTTCCAAGAGACAACGCTTGGCTTTTTCCTCATGGGAGAGCTAGTCAATTGGTGTGGGTCGTTTCCCATTTTGCTTGGCAATTCCTCTCAGTAGCCAGCTACTTTGAGGTTCCCGTGGTACTCCTCACAATGATTTTCTGGGCTGATCCCATGTACTTCCAATGGTTAAGGCAATTAGGGACTTATGTCCTCAAAGACTACAAGTGTTTGAATTAGTGTAAATTATAAATTTTAATGGCTAGCTCAACGTCATGAACTGAGTTTGGTTGTTTTACTTGGTATGATTTGTGTGCATGTCCATTGTATTTATATTATGCTTTGTGGTTGCTTGTATGGTTTATTGCAACACTTATAACATGGATAAGTTGTTTATGAAAGCAGTAAATTATGAACAGGAATTTAAATATAGGCCATACCTGCATCTGAACTATGGTAGCCTGACTAGGTGACTGCCTTACACCTATATTTTTCTTCAACTAGGAAAGAGTGCTGGGCTCTCAACACAATGGGACTAAGCGCATCTGCAGATCCTCAGGTCACTCTCCGAGTGCAAGGTCGGTCAATAGGGAGGACGCGAACGCCATGAAACCCCCAACGGTCTCCACCCCCTCCTTCCAAGTCACCCATTTTTAGTGGTCTAAAAAAATTACAGATGAAGTGCCTATTATTATACAAGCTTCAACCTTTGTCTTATCTCAGAATACCCCTAAGGGTGATGACTGGGTAGAGAAGGAAGGGCTAGGAAAGATGTTAATTTCCAATAACTGAAATTTAACCTACAGTAAATTTATGCAAGCAATCAGATTCATTAAACCATTAACCATTTGATTTATTAGTTATTTACACATATTTATGAAATAAACACAGATTGATTGACAGAGGCGGTTGAGCCGCACTGACAGTCCAAATAGTAGCAAACAGACAAGCCCCAAAAATTTAAAATGCTCATACAAAGTAAAGAAAAATGGGTCGCGCACCTGTAGAGGACTTGTTTTTGCGAAGTGGATTATGATCAAACCAAGAGGAATTAGCTCAAACGGTTGAAAAACAACTTCGAAAATGGGCCCTTTTACCCCCAAGCATGAGCAGATTCTCAAATGGATCAACTATTTGGGAAGAAAACGAGCCCGAACATTATGAATTTTCAGAAATTCGGTTTGACTGTTTTTGCATAGTTGAACGATTTGCAAATCAAAGAATGGGAAACAGTAATTGGTATTGTGGCCGGAACAATAAAAAAAATGAAATAAACAGATCTATCAACCTAAATAAGTAAATATCTATCAAAATAAGTAAGTATAATATTAAAAACAAAACCCAGGGATCCAATGGGATCGACCCGGTATGGTCGCCAATCTGTAGCTCAGGGAAAACCCTAGCTACGTGCATAAATGGATACCTTTCATCTATAGGATGGAAGGGTAGGATTCCTATGAGGTATGAAAGAAAAAGAAAGAAAAACCTACACAACACTATTAGCAAACAAAGGAGCTGCAAGACATCAATGGAAACCTGCAACTAAGTATGAGAAAGAAACCTGCAAGCAAAGTATATTAGAAAACTATAAGAAAAATGACATGAAATAAAGATTATACCTCTCTGGTTGAAATGGGCCACCATGCCCTAGCTTGGGTAAGCACCTCTCAATGGATGGGGAGCTTTGGCTCAATGGAGGAATGGAGGAGAGGGAGGGTGAATGGCTTGAGAGGCAAAGGGTCTCAAGGCACTCACACTGGAAGCATAACGATAGGGAGAGAAGGAGTGATTTGAGAGTGACCCCCACCCCTCTGTTTATGCTCTTTCTTGATATTTTTAGGGTTTTAAGCCCCTGGTTGGGGCTTTAGCCCCTTTTTTGGGATTTTATCCCCTTTCACCCAATCTTTAGCTCCTTTGGGTGTTTTAAGCTCCTTTGAGGGGTTTTAGCCCATTTTTGGAGGTTTTAGCCCCTATGAGAGTTATTTTGGCTCTTTTTAGGGGTTTTTAAGCCCTTTTTTATATTTTTGAGCCTTTTTAAGGGTGTGGGGGTCAAATGAGGGTCATACGTAGATGTCTTTGGGTGGTGTAGGTCATGTAGAGCTTACTGAGGGATATTTTGGGTTAACACAATGAATCAACTACCTGTAGGAAATATGAATTATCAACCTACATCTACATGAACTATGTATCCTGGAATCCCTTACTCTGGAAACATGTTTACACCTAGGGGTACCTAATTGGTCCTACATGTCAACCATGGGAGGAAACATATTCATACTTCCAGAGGTTCTGGAGGGCCACCTTATGGTGGACCACCCTTTGGAGGGCCACCAAGTGGAGGCCCACCTGGAGGAGGTCCACTTTATGGAGGACCACCATCGATATGACCACCAATCGGAGGCCCACCACCTAGAGTCCCACCTTTGGGAGGACAACCACCTGGAGGCCCACCTTTAGGAGGTCCACCACCTGGGGTCCGCTTTCTAGGGGACCACCAGCTGAAGGTCCACCACCACCTGCAGGCCCACCACCTAGAGGTCCACCACCTCCAAGAGGCCCTCCTCCTGAAGGTCCACCCCCTTCGGGAGGATCTTCAGGAGGATCATCTGCCTATAGACCAACCCAACAACCAATGTATCAGTCAACCTATGGTCCTACTGGTGCGCATATGCCTTATCAATACTACTAGTACATTGAACCTAATCAAAAAATTCCATTCTTGGAAACTTTGGACTTGCTTGATTTGTCCAAGTTGATTAATGATCCCATTTAGCACAACTCTTAGTGGCCCACTATTCTAGTCAAGTTACCATCATACATTCCAAATTTTGATGGGAAGCAGGGAGATGATTCCAAAAATCATGTCATGCCTTTTCATCTATGGTTTTATTCGAACTCCTTGATGGATGGCTCTATTTTTCTATTCATCTATTCATTTGAGACTCTTTTAGTGGACTTTGACCGGTACGGCCGCAAAGTGGTATATTGAACTTCCACAACATTCACTTGTGGATTTTAACTCATTGGCAACCATTTTTCTCACACACTTTCAGCTACCCATTCGTTATAAAATGGGTACGGACCTTTTGACCTCACTCCATCAAAACACATCCACGCATATATCAGACCATATCCATGAGTGGATAAGGTGGAGACGACTCATTAAAGCTCCCATCCTAGACCAACTATTAGCTGATTGGTTCATGAAATCCTTGTTTCCTCCCATTGCTCAAGATGTGGGTATGGGTGGTGTTGTTACTGAAGAGCAGGATATCAGTCACGCTCAGTATCTAGACTCGGTATATTCCTAATCTGGAACTCTGTATGACCTAATCCCTTAAGCTCCTCATCCCAACATGGACCCTACTAAGCCACCCATGGAAACTCCTATTTATGGAGTTGTCGGTTCAATCCAGCCTTCGTCAACAACTAAACCTTCCAAGAAACCTAATGCTTCTGCTACTACTCCTTCCTCTCCTACGATTTTTTCCAAGGTGAATAACATCCAAAACACGCAAACACCCGGTAACAAGAAGAAAGGTAAAGGAAAAAATAAAAAACTTGGAAACCAACAGGAGAATCCCAAGGCTACGACCACAGAGAATGATAATAAAGGAAAGAGAAAGAACAAGTACCCCTTCTTGTTATGTGGTGGTGATCACTTCATGAAGGAGTTCCCTCATCATGAAGAGATTAGTAAATTTTTAAAGAGTAACCCTACACCGACGGTGCTTACCGATCCCTTCCCATCTCAGCAACAATTGATAGATCATATGTTTAATCAAGGGACCTTTAGTTCCATGTAAGAAATCATAATGAATTCCTTGGAAACAGTTAATTGAAATACTCATAGTCACTCATACGACAAGATGATAAAGAAAAAGGACAAAAATCCTTCTTCCTAGAAAGATCCTTCCACTAGTTCTCCTCCATCTTCATCTAATGGCCCTCTCACCATCAAGAAACCTAATCTCAATTTAATTTTACACTCGTCTAAGACTACCTTCAGTAAGGCTGATTTTAATCCCAATTCCTAAGCTGGACAATTCTACAATGTAGTTGAAGATTTGGCTCAGGCACCCTATGCAATGCTTACTCTTGAGGTACTCCAAAGATGTCAAACACAATGTAAAAACTTGTTAATAGATCTGGGGGCATTAGACCTAGATAACACCAACCTAATCCATTTCAATGTGGAGAACTATAAATCCACATTGCCCCACCAACTTGGTTTTCAAATTGCAACTAGAGTATTTGGGAGAAAGGTCCATCGAACCGTTTTGGATGAGGGAGCTTCAGCCTCAATTTTGTCTGTATCTTGTTGGAGGGCCATTGGTTCTCCTGAACTTACAAAGTCACCTATGACCTTAAAATGTTTTGATGGATGAGGTTTCCATCCTCATGGTATGTTACCATCCCTTTCAGTCGATCTTGGGGGAAAAACTATTTCCATTCAAGTGGAAGTAGTTGATGCCGCGTTAGACTACAATCTTTTATTGGGGAGAAATTGGTTTTATGCTGTGAATGCCATCGGTTCGATAGTCCTTCTAACTCTCCAATTCCCTGATTTGGGGAAGATTGTAACTATCGATCAACTTGACTTTTTCTCACTAGATGTTACTACTCCCACCGCAAAAAACATCCCTATGCTAGGTCATTCCCCTCCTCCTTATCAGTCGATTGAGGTAGGTATGCTGAAGGATTCAAACCTCATGGGAATGTTTCTTCAGCCCCTCCTAGTATAGAAGTATCAACTGTGAACATGATCTCCATGACTGGCCATAGTCCTAAAGGAAAATAAGTTGTTGAGTCATCCTCTCTTGGCCCTTATGAAGCACTTTATGATGCTGTTCAATCTACTTTTGATGTCCATTATGATGATCTTCATCTAGTGGCTTCAAATCCTTACCACCTGACCTACTGGCCAGAACTATCCCTCCCTACTCTAGACTATATCTCCCATACTTTTCTTTTAGATGAGTCCATCATGGATATTATGAGTACATATGAAGCCATATGGGAAGATCACCATCACAGATCTTCTTTTCTCCCTAATGCCAGTTTGAAATATTTTGACCTCGTATCTCTTATCGGTAGTGATATTGTCACCAATCCATACACGCCTGTATTGTTGCAAGACACAGATTCCGAAGGAAATATTTTCAACATCATTAAGAAAACCCTGATTGACATATCAGTCAAGCACAAAACTATTGAGCACGTTCATGTAGGCCAGAACTGCTTGACAGAGGAAACTGAAAGTTACAGAGCTCTTTTCAATGAATTCTATGATATTTTTTCCTGGACATATAAGGATATGCTTGGGATAGATCCATAAATTGTTGTACATGAAATTAGAACCAATCCCACAACAAAACTTGACCGACAAAAATTACGTGAAGTCCATCCTAGGAAGGTTGTGGCTATTAAAGCTGAAGTGGAAAAACTTCTGAAGGCGGGGTTTATTTATCCCATACCCCTGATGGAATGGGTATCTAATATTGTCCCTATGTTATCTAATATTGTCCTAAGGACAATTTCCCTACTCCACAGATCATCAGATCATCGATAACTGTGTTGGGAGCGTCATCTTTTCTTTTATGGATGGATTTTCTGGCTACAATCAGATAGAGATTCTGCCCACTGACCAGCATAAAACGACATTCATTTTCCCATGGGGAACCTTTGTGTATCATAATTTAACTTTTGGCCTAAAGAATGTTAGAGCTACATTCCAATGAGCCATGTCCTATGCCTTTCATGATATCAAGCACATCATGGAGCCATACCTTGACGATCTCCCTGCTCATTCATAGCAGCAGGAAGACCATCTAGGGCACCTTAGAAACATTTTCCTTAGGTGTCATCATTATAATATCCAACTTAATCCACACAAATGTGTATTTTTGTGTTGAGACTAGATGTCTTCTTAGATTTGTGGTTTCCAAATATGGAATCCATATTGATCCTTTGAAAATTGCTCCTATCCTAGTCTTACCCGCCTTGACAAAAATCACTAAAATCCAAATTTTTCAAGGGAAGGCAAAATTTCTTCACCATTTCGTATGCAACTTTGCAAAGAAAACACATGGTTATATGAGTCTCCTGAAGAAGGACACACCGTTCTTCTAAGATGACCAAATCCAATGAGATTTTGATAATCTAAAGCACGCTCTGACCCATTCACCCATGATACACCCCCCAGATTATTCAAAATACTTTATGTTGTATGTTTCTACCTAAACTACAACCATTGGAATGGTTCTAGTAGAGAAGGACCCCAACATCCAAGAATACATGATATATTACCTAAGTAAGAGTCTCATTGAATCTGAAACTTGTTACTCGCATGTGGAGAAGTTACCTCTGGCTACGGAAATTCTTGTTCAAAAGTTTCGTCATTAGATTCTACTTCGTACAACCATAATCGTAGATCAAAACCCTATGTACTACATTATGACTCATCAGGTACTAGGGGGAAAATAATCCCATTGGGTTATTATCTTACAGGAATTTGATCTCAAGTTCTCCAAGGCTACTTCAAAGAAATCCTTGGTTTTCGTAGAGTTGATGCATGACCTTCCCTATGCTTTGATAGAATCTGAGCCCAATGATTAATTCCTGAATGAATTTTTGTTCTTGATAAGCACAACTGATCCATGATATGGATATTTGATCATCTATCTCTAGAATCATATATTTCAGCCCGACATATCCCGTGACGATCGTTGTTGTATCCGTCACCACACAAAATACTATCTCATTTTGAATGATACATTGTACCGACATGCTATCTATTCCATCCTTCGACAGTGCCTTACACATGAAGAGGATGAAAAGGTTCTAAATGAATGCCACTCTGGAGAATGTGGCGGTCATCTTTTTAGGGGATGGCTATAACCCAGAAAATCCTTCGCGTTGGGTATTTCTGGCCTTCGATCTTTAAATATTGTCATGAAGCAGTTAAGAAATTCCCACCCTGTAAACACTTTTATCAAAAAAATCACACCCACCCTATTCCTTTACACCCCGTCATTGCAGTTGGCCCTTTTACCAAGTGGGGTATTGATTTTATGCATTGTCAGCCTACCTCAGGTGGGGGGCATGGTTACATCATCGTAGCCATTGATTACTTTACAAAATGGGTTGAGGTAATGCCTACATATGTAGAGGATGGTAATACTTATGCCCTCTTTTTATTCAACCATGTGATAACTAGGTTTGGAGTCATGCAAGCTATAGTCACTGACCACGGATCTCATTTTCGCAATCAGATGATGTCCGAGTTAAGCGCTAAGATGGGTTTTCACCACGAAAACTCAACTTCGTATTACCCACAAGATAATGGTCAAGTCAAGGCAATTAGCAAGGTTTTGAAAACTATGCTTCATAGGATGGTTGGAGATCACAAATCCAACTAGAACTTGACTCTCTTTTCTGCACTTTGGGCTTATAGGAATTCAGTAAAAACAACAACTAGTTTCACACCCTTTCAGTTGGTCTATGGGCTAGAAGCTGTCCTCCCTATTGAGTGTGAAATCCCATCACTTAAAATTGTAGTATAACTTCTCCCAAACAATTCCATCGAGGAAGAGAGATTTATGTACTTGACCAACCTTGATGAAAGTAGAAGAGATGCTTCCTTGGCTAATGAGGCACACAAAATTCATGTCAAGGCATAGTATGACAAGTCTGTTCAACCTTGTGTCTTCAATGAAGGTGACCTAGTCCTAACTTATGATCAGAGACATGATAAACAAGGGAAGGGAAAGTTTGAATCCATGTGGTACAGTCCCTTTGTCATTAGTAAGGTCTTAGAGAAAGGGGCTCACGAGCTCATAGAATATGACAGGATACCCTTCAGGCAAAGTTGCAATGGGTTGTACTTGAAGAGGTACTATGCTTAAGACATTTAGGAATGGTACCTTGTATAAATGTATATTTGACTTTCAGTGTGTTTTGTCATTTTCAATATGGTTTTGAGTTTGATGTCTATACTATTTATACCATGTTTTGGTTATGCAGATTGGATGGATTTCTATGGTTTCTCTGATGGTACATGTCGTCATACCTTGAACCTTGCTTCAGCTACTTGGGTGTTGTATTCCCCAGCTCAAGATTTAGTTAGTTCAAGAGTGGTTTGTATTGGTCCGGTCACCAATAACATCACCGAGTATCAAGCAGTGATAGGTCTACTGACCGAGGCTGCATTTCAGGACATTCATGATTTGGTAGTATTTATGGACTCTTAACTAGTGGGTTGTCATCTAAACCACGTTTAAACAATCAAGAACCCTACATTTCTCTGCCTCTTTTGGAGAGTGCATTTGTTAGAAAGGTCTTTCGATTCCACCACTTACAGGCATATCCCTAGGTCTGATAATACGATTGCTAATTCATTAGAAAATTACAATCTAGACTGGTATATTGCCCATTCATAACTTTAAAAAAATAAAACATGGTCCATTGTAAAATAAAATAAACTGTAGAAGACACATAAAACTCATGTAAATATAATTTATCCATTTGAAGCAGATATAAACATTGGAACCAAGTCTGTATATATATCTATATCTATATCTATATCTATATCTATATCTATATCTATATCTATATCTATATCTACATCTACATCTACATCTACATATACATATACATATACATATACATATACATATACATATACATATACACACACACACACACACATATATATATAAGGTGTTTTTAAAAAAATATGGTCACGAGACCTCATTGGAAGCACTCTGGATTTCAGGCATACAAAATGATACAAAAATCCTGAATCTAGCAATATTTTAGGGATACATCATGCATACCACCCTAATGGTGCTCATGATATCACATAATAGCCCTTGCTACCCTACGTAGCAAGCGATTGAAGCGACCTGATACTCCTGCAATATGTCTCTGAAACCTCCTAGGGAGGTCATCTATCGTAGCATATGGGATATCCAAATTTAGCCGATCCAAGTTCTCCTCCAGATCAGTGATCTCATTGTCGCCTCTATGGAAAAAGTGAGCTCCTGCTTGCCTGTCCATTGGGGAGGACTCCCCAAGCCATGCATCACGAACATCTGCATGCAAACATTAGGTCTTGTTACCATCCATAAAAATCATAAAACATAAAAATATAAAAACATAATCAACATCTTAAGTATTGTTTCTTACCGATGTCACCTCACTGAGCACCAGGTGGTAGTGGTATATCGGGATCCCCTTAGAAGTCGGTCCCTACGTAGGCATAGTCCTCAATCATGAGGATCTGATTGTTTAGCCAACAGAAGAAGGGAGCCTTGAATTTGACCTTGGCCCCACCACCTCCAGCGTGGGCCACGATCTCCACCCACCACATCATGTGGGGGTCTCTAGTTCTAATCTATGTAAATACCACTTGGGGTCTCAAGAGAGGTATCCTGCCGAAGAAGAACCATGCTAAGATGGTCCCATACCTAAACTATTTGAGCTCTCCTTGCCGACACTTCGTGAGTTGATCTTTGAAAACAAGAAACAATGCATCGTCCCAGTTGAACACTGTGGGTGTCATGGCATCCAGGGCATACATCATATGTTCCCGAGATGGTTGGTGGGACCCTTAGCTCCCAACCACCCTCTGTATAGTGAATAGAATAGTCCGAAGTGGTAGATCCATCACAACCTTTATTGGGATCTTCTTACCTAACATCTTTGTTCTTGGATAGCAATGATGAACAATAAGTTCCTGTGTGGTTATGTCTCCCCCTTGGGATCCAGTTAAAGAGATAGGTGCTCCAACTCTAGACATCCCAATCATAAAATAAATGTCCTCCACCTCCACAGTAACAAAATGGGGTCCCACCTCAAAATACTGCTGTTCTAGATTCCACATCCACAGGATGTACTCCAGTAATCACACATGTGATAGCATGCTAGGAACGTGGAATAATTTTAAGAGGAAACAACTTTGTATAGAAACTATTGAAGATTCATCTCTTGCAGGACGGGCATTTTCATCATCATGTTGCCTCTCTTTCCAAGTCACCATTTTTGAGAAAATGACCTGTCAAAAACAATTAATGAGGCCTTTAGAAGCATATCCAACTTTTAAAAATGTTTGGAACTTTTTATTTTGACTAGGGAATCTATTTTTTGGGCACCATGGCTAGCACCGCACATGTTACCTTAAAATAGAGCGGTGCCACCGCCTATGCAAGCTTAAAAAAGCACGGTTCTTATCAGGCACCGCTCTTCCCGTGAAGGTCAGAAGCAGTACCCAAGATGCATTTTTTAGGCTTTGCCCTAAAGCCCCAAAACTCAACAAAAATGGAAAATGACAACCATAAAAATGAAGAGGAGGATTCTAGCTATTATTTGAAACTGATGGCTTGGAAAATGGACAGATAACATCTCTGCAATATCCAACTGAAATATGCACACCAATTCTCCCAAAATTCTCTCCAATACTTGGTAAATGGTAAATGAATTGGTTTTTCCTATTTACTATCACATGCCCCAATTTTGTAAAATAATGTTATTTTATTCCAAGACATTATGTTAAATTTAATGCTAAGTGGAAACTGATGACTCAGTAGAGTCAAGGATGTGGAATGTAATTCTGAATATTTAATTTTAAATAAATAAAAGTGGAGACAACAGCTTGGAAGAGCTGTTAAAAAGAGTGTTACTGGTCAATTTGGTGGAGGAGACTAGGTGGAGAGAAAAAAGACAAGTGGCAGCATCCTCAAACACTTACTATGTTGCAGGTGGGAACCTCCCTACATTTGGGGTCATGATACCTCAAGAAAGTGGGATAAGAGCAGGTGGCTCAATTAATGACAACCAACCCAAAAAGACCTAGGCAATATTAATAAAAGTACCCAATGTAGAGAGTTGAGGCTGCTCATTCCAGGAGAAGAATCATTCACTAGTACAAGTGATCAATTTTGCCACGGAAAAACGTGGCAATATCCACGGAAAAGCATGGATATTGCCACGGAAAAGCGTTTTTTTTCCTGTGGCAGTCATTTCGTCGCAATAGCGACGACCCGTTAGTTGCGTGGCAACAGCGACGGGAATACGTCGCAATTGCGACGACCCTTCCTAGAATGAAAAAAGCCCAACCCGTCGCTATATCGACGGCAAGACGTCGCAAGGTTCCACGGCAAGCCGTTGATATAGAGACGGCAAGACGTCGCAAGGTTCCACGGCAAGCCGTCGATATAGAGATGGTAAGACGTCGCAAGGTTCCACGGAAAGCCGTCGATATAGCGACGGCAAGACATCGCAAGGTTCCACGGCAGGACGTCGATATAGCGACGGCTAGACGTCGCAAGGTTCCACGGAAGGCCGTCGATATAGCGACGCTAGCTGTAGTTTAAAAAAAAAAAAATGGTATAATAATTTGAAATATAGATACAATACAAATTAATCCTATTATTTTGAAGACAAGTATAAAATGCTGAAAAGCAAAATTAACAATTTCGCAACAAATTTTAAGG
>LPNX011021784.1:148659-162673 GCA_001517045.1 Pseudotsuga menziesii | reverse complement strand
GCTTGGCTGAATCCTCCAATAAAAACCTTATTAGAATCCTGAAGAAAACTGTCATAGAAAACCAGCGGAGTTGGCACTCAGCCTTACCCAATGCCCTGTGGGATGATAGAGTTACCCCCAAGTCCGCCATAGGTGTGTCACCCTTTACCCTGGTGTACGGAAAGGAGGCCATCCTACCGCCCAATATTCTACTACCGTCTTCCATACTAGCCCAAGAGTCTAGGGGGTCGGATGACGAAGTTCTGCAAGTAAGAATATATAATCTTCTAAAAGCAGAAGAGGCCCGATCCAAAGCGAGAGAGCATTTCAAACAATAGCAGGAAGTAGTCAAAAGATGGTTTGACAAACATAAAGCTGGAAAAAAGGACTTTGAAATAGGCGACTTAGTCCTTAAGTGGGACCACCCCCATGATGAAAAAGGGAAGCATACCAAATTCCAATAGTTATGGGTAGGTCCTTTCCAAATTGCCGTAAAACTTGGCCCTACTACCTATATGTTACAAGATTTATAGGGATGGGAGGAGAACTTGCCAGTTAATGGTTTGGTTCTCAAACCTTATTTTTCTTAAATCATTTTGAGCTTTCTGATTTGTACATAAATAAGTTGTGTTTTTGTTTCGAGTCACGCGTTCTTTCATTTTGATTTTTAGTCTTGATTTTCAATAAGGGAACCAACTTGTGGTTTCCTGGAGGATGCTAAAGTCTTTGGGAAAGCAAATATGTCGAGTATCATCCTGTCTATTCCTTGAAGAATTCTTCCAGCCTAACAGTTTCTCGAGTAAAATGTTATGTGCATTGAAGTCCTGCCCAACCCCTTGAACTTAACCGGATTCAGAGAATCTGAAGTACTGTGTTGGGGCTCCATCCACGTCACATTCAAATGTTCTAAGGAGCAACGGTGAAGGACCCATGAGAGGAAGCAGGATAAACAACGTATTAAATATAAATGATCCCATGCCAGCAAACAAATGCCAAAAGGCAGATAAAGAGTCAAACTTCTATAAAAGCATCATAGATCAAAGCAAGTATTAAAGCATAAATGCTTAAAATGCCAAGAGATCCTCTCCGTCCGTGAGCTGAGGCTTAAAATACACCACTCACACAAAAGGGCACTATGGGATAGAGGATCCTGAATTAAAATTCAGTAAGAAAAGGCACGCAGAAAGATGCAAATGAAGGGGACAAAAGTCCAAAAGCACCAAAATTCTAAAGTAACATGGGAATGAGGAACAAACGGATACTGCTGTTTACTATATGCTGCAATCCTGTGGTGTCCACACCGTTAGCCACCTGAAAACAAAGGTAATAATGAAAATCATACTCTGGCCTTGGCATAGTTATTTGGACTTGATTTTCTCGGTTTTCCTTTTCCCCCAAATAACTGACATCAATGATTAAGGTACACATTTCGGGGATACGAGAAATCTAGACAGCTGGAAGAATTCGATGGATGCATTTGTTGCAAAATAGTCTGTTACTCAAAGACAATAGCCACCCAGAGATCTAGGTTCCCCAGGTAATCGCCAGTTGTTGCTACCGCAACGTTTCTCCCCGACTTTATGTCACTTAAACTCTGGGACCCCTCCTCATCTCTGTTTGTTTGTATTGATCGTTAAAAGAGCTTGGCGCTCTCGAGCATATTTATTCGTTTGAAGTTGACTGCCCGCCCTGCTGCTTGCCTCGGTCAGTTTTAGTGGAGTTGGACGGTCTGTTTTAATACCCATAGAACATGAGTCTTTTACCTTAACAAAGGAAATGATTTTTTGGCTGAAATTGATCCTTAGCGCTGTTGGTTTCTCCCTAGATCGGGCCTCTTGCGGAAGTTCTAAACCGTCACTCACCCGCCGTTGTGGCTCCCTGCACAAACTTGCCACCCGACTGGAGTTCCATCCGACGCCCGATTCGCTGTGTAAATCACTTCCTTTTGAGCTTCGGCTCGCCCGCCATTACGGCCGGGAGAAGGGAGTTGGCATCCGATTCACTTGTCACCCGACGTCCGACTTGTTGACCCCACATGAACTTCCTTTTACCGCGTCGCCTGCCGCCGACTTGCGTTCCGTCCACCGTTGCGGGTGGTAGAGCGTTCACGCCTCCGATACACTTCCACCCGGCATCCGACTACCTTTGTCGCTCGTTTGATCACTCACCCGTTTCTTTGCCCCATCCGCCATTGGGTCTCCTGCAGCCTTGTCCCGTCCGATCCAGGTATAGTTCGACCATCGATTTATCCATCTTTTGCCTCCTCAAGCTGATGCAAGCCCCGCCCGGATAGACCAGGCTAGCGCCTTGTGGATTTATCTTTATAGAAATTTAAAATGCTTAGTATTTCACTCTAGTGGATAATACACTCAAGTTTATGCAGGGAAAATCCCATAGATCGCTGAAGCCACTTAGATCGAAGAAAAGGACAAAATAAATGAATGACCAAGGCAACAAGGAAGCAGTTACAACAGCTACGGTCAGAAGTTAAACGCCTATGGAAATGATTGGGAAAACGCAACAGTCAGGGAAGAAGGTGAATCGTGAAGGATGCCGAAAAGCCGCAGGCTGGAAGGTAGCTCAAAGGGCAGCAGTTCTAGTTTAAATAAAAAAAAAGTAGGACTGGGAAGGGGCTTTTTCCACCGGAAAATTTTGTAATCGTTTACATGTAAGAGGAGCTACCTCGTTTTGCTAAGAAAACTACAATTTTGCTGCTGGAAAGAGTTAATGTGGAATGTATCGATGCAATTCAATGAATGAAGTTGAAGAGGAACTATTTCGTTTTCAGCGGTATTTCATGTACTGTAAGAGTATTTAATGTCTTGGACCTATGTTCTGGTTGAATATTCTTCAGTAATTTCTGGGTATTTCCACTATGAGGAATAAATGTGTTATAAAATGATCGGCTATCTGGTTATTTGAATATCTGTAAGTGTTCATGTGCTGTAGAAGAAGAAGCAGCTACCTGTGGTTCTTCTTACCGCCTGTGAAAATGTGTTGCTCATTTGAAATGATAACTGCGCTCCTTAAGGATAGTTTAGATAGTTAGTCTATTCCTGTTTGTATTTGGTTGGGTTGCTCGCGAGCATAAGACGAGAGGTAAGAACCTGCACATCACTTTGTGACCGCTCCTTGCATCTTGATCATCCTGCATTTAGTTAGGCACGTGCATATCATCTCTATAAGTCAAAAAAAAAAAACTCGGTGGGCCGGGCCGCAACCGGTAGGACCTTTGTTGTTACTTTGACCTACGGTAGCCGGACCGTAAACCGGACGGATTCCCTATACCAAACAGTTAGCGGGCTAGTTGGGAACGCTGATTGGGGAGAATCCCTTACTGTTGCCGCCTGCAAATTTCCAGGCCTCAACAGTTTTGGCACTAGAAGGAGGGCCGCCAGTGCATGGCTGGCCGAGGAAACCCGTTTTCCCGAGAATATTCCACTGGTTACAGTCCTGAAAGTAGTGTACCACGCAATTCAATTCCGGAAGAAGAAAAAAAAGAACATCTATACCCTATTCGCAACGAGATTGTTAACGATCTGAGAAGACAAACCAAGGCATACTTAAAGAAGATTGGAGGATTACCTATCATTCTTGAGTTTCCTAGAAGAGAATACAAGAGAAGAGACCATCCTTTAATAGAAGATTCAGTGTTGGTTGGAGATTGGCAAGAGCTGGTAGAGACTGCCTTACAAGAAGTTGAACTCCCTTTGAGTCAAGAAGGCCCGGAGACTCCCTACATTTCTCCTGTTCACACCCCTGTTGGTTCACCTCCGCACTCTCCACCTCAACTTATGGCAGCAGCTAACGCAAATCAGCCACCTAATCCTCCAAACCCACCACCTGCATGGAAAGCCAGATCACCTCTGAATCTGACCCCACCTTTGCACGACCTACCTCAAGCTTTTGAAAAGCTATTGCCTAAGTTTGACCCCAATGAAAAGATATTGGTAGATGACCACTTGCAGAGTTTTTATTTGGCTATAGAAGGATTAAGGGCAGGGGAGCATGAAGATGTGGTTTGTAGACTTTTCCCACATACCCTTAAAGGAACCGCAGCCTCGTGGTATTTTGGACTGCCCACCAATTCTATCCCAGATTGGGATACCTTCGAAAGGATGTTCAGAAGTAAGTACGCGGTCCAAAAGACTCACGCTGCCCTTATGAAAGGACTTTGTGCTTTGAAGAAAGAAAAGAAGGAAAAAGTGCACAGTTTTACACAAAGGTTTACAGCATATCTAAGAAATTTCTCTGATGCAGACAAACCTTCAGAAAAGGTCCTAATCGAGTATTATACATCATCTTTGGGCCCTGACTTGGCCATGTTCGCAAAAGGCAGGACTAAGCCCACTTTGACGGAAACTTATGAAGAGGCAGAAGTAGTGGAAGCGGAAAGAGAAAGCATTGAAGAATATCCTGAACAGTCAGGAGAGAAAAGGAGAACTTTGCTGTTTACCAAGCCCAAAGAGGAGAAAACACCGGATTATGAAGGCATGGCCAAAATGGTTCAGAAGCTGTCTAATAAAATCATAGACTTAGAGAAAGAAAAAGAAGCACAAAAGTTTTACAGGCTATTTTATAAGAAGAGGGAGGACAACAACCAGTCCCAACCTCCTCCTCAAAAGAGTGCATCCATGAATCTCACAGACATAGGAATGGAAAATTTTTGTACCTTCCATCAACAACCTCATTCCGAAAGAAACTTCCCGCAATGGATAAACTCAATGACATTGGTCATGAATCAGATGTTGGACTCAAGATTGACAGAAGAAGATGATGATGGAAAGAAAGAGAATGCTGCTTCTACTTCTACAAAAGAACAGGAAGAAGAGGCTATGGCTTTATGGAGCTCTGTTTCAGTACTCGACGCAGAAGAAGAGAATAGTCACGGACGCAAAGAGATTAGTGAGGCTAACGTGACAACTAGAAGTAAGGGGACGGTTAGTGACGACAGTCTTTTACTCCCAAAGATTAGAAGGCTGCAAAGAAATGTCAGGAAGAAGTTTCAAGACAAGTCATTAGCCAACCAGGTACCGGAGTTTACCATTACAAGTCAATACCCTAAACAAAACAGAACGTTGCCTAGGCCAAATGAAGAGAATGCAAACGCTGAAAAATCTCAGCCCACTAAATCACAAATTGAGTATGACATTGTTGAAGATTTGAAGAAGATAAAGGCAAACGTTCCACTATTCGAGATGTGTAAAGTACCTCAACAGAAAGAGAGGTTGTTGAAAGCACTTGAAACGTTTGAAGAGAAGCTGCCCACTGAAAATCAACCCCGGGATGAAGAAGAAATCGGAGAAGCTAGTACCGGAGGTATGTCTAAAACTAAACATCCACCTTTCCTCCTGACATTTGAAGTTTTTAATTACAATGTGCACAATTGTCTAGTAGATTCAGGGGCATCCATTAATGTGATGCCCATATCGGTATGTAAGAAAATAAATGGGCAGCCTAAGCCGTCCACTTGGAGGGTAGTGTAGTTAGATAGGACAGACGTTAAGGTGATTGGAGAGATGGAGGACGTACTAATCCGCCTGGCATCTGATAACAGAGTACACCAAGTCATTAACATCGTAGTGGCTGATATACCAAATGCTTACGGCCTGGTCCTGAGTAGGGATTGGTCGGCCAAACTAAATGGGTATTTCGCCTCAGATTGGTCACATCTTTGGTTGCCATACAAAGGCAGTCCCAATCAAATTAAAGTTTTGAGAGAACCTTACATGAAGTATAACATCACTCAATTGGATGAGAATAATGTGCCAGTTGAATCTGTACTGGGAAACTACTTTCTTGAACTAGAACCAGGGAACTATCAAGCGGAAGAGACTAGCGATTCATCCGACACTCAGCCTGACCTCCTTCGTTTTTCTCAGGCTAATGAGCTTGACTGTAAAATAGTAGATTTAGGTGTAGGAGTAGATTCATTTTTAGTAAATAATGTTTTCTGGACTTTATATTTTGACGGCTCAAAAACATTAGAAGGGTCAGGGGTCGGCTGCATCCTTATTGACCCACAAAAAAATAAACATTTCTTGTCTTGTAGGTTAGAGTTTGAATGTACTAACAATACAGCTGAGTATGAAGCACTGCTGCAGGGACTCAAGAAAGCAATTGAGCTACAGGTTAGTAATTTGAAAGTTTTTGGGGACTCAGAAATAGTTGTAAAGCAAATAAGAAATCAAATTCACTGTGTTTCCCCTCATTTGAAAGCCTACCAGAGCGAGGTATGGGAATTGCTCAAATGTTTTCATGCGTTTAACATTATTTCAATTCCTAGAATAAAAAATGCAGCCGCTGATCTTCTAGCTACATCAGCTGCTAGGCTGGTTCCCACCAATAACAAATGCTCAATTGAACTGCTTTTCAGGCCATCGGTACCCGACATGATCACCAACTTGCGAGTATTTGACGATGATCAGCAAATAATCGAGTGCTTGACAAATGAGGAGACCTTTAAAGGAGCCATCATTGATGATGAGGAACATCAGGTAGAAATGAAATATGACAATTTCATTCCCAAAGGGGTCAGAACGCTGGAGAAGATGTTTGAATTGAATGAAAAATTTAGAAGACCCGCCAATGTGAAGACGCATAGCTCAACTCTACAGTTCGAGCTGATAAACTTAGGGACTGAAAAAGAGCCCAAGTTCGTAAACCTTGGCAAGTGCTGTTCGCAAGCTGAAAGAGACAAATTCCTCAGTCTGTTCAAGCAGTACAGAGATGTGTTCGCATGGACGTATGCAGATTTGAAGACCTACGACACCAGCATTATCAAACATATCATTCCTATTAAGGCAGGCGTCAAGCCATATCAGCAGCCGTTGAGGAAAATGCACCCAAAGCTGGAGCCACTAATTCAAAGCGAGGTGAAGAAATTGTTGGACACTAGGATTATCTTCAAGGTCAGACATTCTGAATGGGTGTCAAACTTAGTCCCTGTCAGAAAAAAGTCGGGAGAAATCAGGCTATGCGTGGACTTCAGGAACTTAAACTGTGCCTCAGACAAGGATAACTACCCGGTACCTCCAATGGAGCAATTGCTACAAATGGTTTCTGGCTCTGAAATGTTTTCATTATTGAACGGTTTCTCTGGCTATAATCAAGTGTTGGTAGCCGAGGAAGATAGATTGAAGATGACATTCAGAACTAAATGGGGAACTTTCGCATATAGAAGAATGCCCTTTGGACTGATTAATGCCGGAGCAACATTTCAGAGAGCTATGGACATAGCGTTCCATGGACTGATTGGACGAAGTATGGTGGTCTACCTTGATGACATCACAATATTTTCAAAGAAAAGAGGGGAGCACGCGTTCCACCTGAAGCAAATCTTCGAGCGCTGCCGGAAGTATGGCATTTCCCTCAACCCTAAAAAATGTGTGTTCGCGGTCACTGAAGGCAAATTACTGGGGCACGTAGTGTCAAAAAGAGGCATATCCATAGATCCAGAAAGAGTTAGGGCTATTGAGCAAATCCCTATGCCCCACAATAAAAAAGGAATGCAATCCTTCTTGGGAACAATAAATTTTGTACGAAGGTTCGTGCCTGATTTTGCCCAGATTGTTAAGCCATTGCAGCAGATGATAAAGCAAAATGCACAATTCAAATGGACTGAAACAGAAAAGAAATCTTTTAGTAAAATCAAAACTGTTGTTGCACATGCACCCTCTCTGAAAATCCCAGACTTTGACGAGGACTTTATTATGTATACATTTGCGTCCGATGATTCGCTAGCAGCTGTACTCACGCAAAAGAAAGAGGGAGGTGATGAATTTCCAATCTCTTTTATGAGCACCGGGCTACAAGGAGCTGAATTAAACTACCCAGCCATTGATAAACAGGCTTACGCAGTTTTTAAGGCAATAAAACAGTTCAGACCTTATATATTAAAAAATCGGACCAAAGTGATAGTCCCTTATCCAGCTGTAAGAACTCTTCTCATTCAAAAAGAGTTAGGAGAAAGAAGGGGCAACTGGGTAACAGCTCTCCAAGAATACGATCTTGAATTTAAACCAGCTACTTTAGTGAAAGGTCAAGGCTTGTGCAAACTGATGACTGGGAGCGGAAACAACGAAGAACAAGTATGGGAAGATGAAGCTGAGCTGCATGTAGCGGATGTTTGCCCTTTGTTCATAGCCCCTGAGTCTTGGTATAGAGACCTTGTGCATTATTTGCAGTCAGGGGTGCTACCGGAACATTGGAATTCCAAACAAAGAAGAGCCTTGCATCTGAAATCAGCTTCCTATCAAATCATAGAAGGTGTATTGTTCAGAAAAAACTACAATGGAGTCCTCCTGAGATGCTTGGAGAAAGAAGATGTTGAAAAATTAATGTCTGAATTGCATGATGGCCCAGCTGGGGGACATTATTCAGGGGACACTACAGCCCACAAGGTCCTCAGAGCCGGTTACTACTGGCCAACACTGTTTAGGGATGCACATGCACACGTCCGAAAATGTGATATTTGCCAAAGATGTGATGGAAGACAACCTAGAGCAGCAGCACCTCTAAAGCCTGTAATGATCACGGAGCCTTTCGAACAATGGGGTATAGACGTCATTGGAGAAATAAAGCCAAATTCTTCCCTGCTACACAAGTATATTCTGACTGCCACTGATTATTTCACTCGTTGGGTCGAAGCTATCCCGTTGCGTAAGATAAACGAAGACGAAGTCATCAGTTTTCTACAAGATCATATCATGACCAGGTTTGGGGTTCCAAGTTCGGTAGTTTTTGATAATGCTAAGTACTTTTCTTCCATTAAATTGACTGCATTCGCTCATGAGAAAGGAATAAAATTACATTACTCTGCTAACTACTATCCACAAGGAAATGGCTTGGCTGAATCCTCCAATAAAAACCTTATTAGAATCCTGAAGAAAACTGTCATAGAAAACCAGTGGAGTTGGCACTCAGCCTTACCCAATGCCCTGTGGGCTGATAAAGTTACCCCCAAGTCCGCCATAGGTGTGTCACCCTTTACCCTTGTGTACAGAAAGGAGGCCATCCTACCTCCCAATATTCTACTACCGTCTTCCATACTAGCCCAAGAGTCTAGGGGGTCGGATGACGAAGTTCTGCAAGTAAGAATATATAATCTCCTAAAAGCAGAAGAGGCCCAATCCAAAGCCAGAGAGCGTTTCAAACAACAGCAGGAAGTAGTCAAAAGATGGTTTGACAAACATAAAGCTGGAAAAAAGGACTTTGAAATAGGCGATTTAGTCCTTAAGTGGGACCACCCCCATGATGAAAAAGGGAAGCATACCAAATTCCAACAGTTATGGGTAGGTCCTTTCCAAATTGCCGCAAAACTTGGCCCTGCTACCTATATGTTACAATATTTATAGGGATGGGAGGAGAACTTGCCAGTTAATGGTTTGGTTCTCAAACCTTATTTTTCTTAAATCATTTTGAGCTTTCTGATTTGTACATAAATAAGTTGTGTTTTTGTTTCGAGTCACGCGTTCTTTCATTTTGATTTTTAGTCTTGATTTTCAATAAGGGAACCAACTTGTGGTTTCCTGGGGGATGCTAAAGTCTTTGGGAAAGAAAATATGTCGAGTATCAGCCTGTCTATTCCTTGAAGAATTCTTCCAGCCTAACAGTTTCTCAAGTAAAATGTTATGTGCATTGAATTCCTGCCCCCTTGAACTTAACCGGATTCAGAGAGTCTAAAGTACTGTGTTGGGGCTCCATCCACGTCACATTCAAATGTTCTAAGGAGCAACGGTGAAGGACCCATGAGAGGAAGCAGGATAAACAGCGTATTAAATATAAATGATCCCATGCCAGCAAACAAATGCCAAAAGGCAGATAAAGAGTCAAACTTCTATAAAAGCATCATAGATCAAAGCAAGTATTAAAGCGTAAATGCTTAAAATGCCAAGAGATCCTCTCCGTCCATGAGCTGAGGCTTAAAATACACCACTCACACAAAAGGGCACTATGGGATAGAGGATCCTGAATTAAAATTCAGTAAGAAAAGGCACACAGAAAGACTCAAATGAAGGGGACAAAAGTCCAAAAGCACCAAAATGCTAAAGTAACATGGGAATGAGGAACAAACGGATACTGCTGTTTACTATATGCTGCAATCCTGTGGTGTCCACACCGTTAGCCACCTGAAAACAAAGGTAATAATGAAAATCATACTCTGGCCTTGGCATAGTTATTTGGACTTGAGTTTCTCGGTTTTCCTTTTTCCCCAAATGACTGACATCAATGATTAAGGTACACATTTCGGGGATACGAGAAATCTAGACAGCTAGAAGAATTCGATGGATGCATTTGTTGCAGAATAGTCTGTTACTCAAAGACAACAGACACCCAGAGATCTAGGTTCCCCAGGTAATCGCCAGTTGTTTCTACCGCAACGTTTCTCCCCGACTTTATGTCACTTAAACTCTGGGACCCCTCCTCATCTTTGTTTGTTTGGATTGATCGTTAAAAGAGCTTGGCGCTCTCGAGCATATTTATTCGTTTGAAGTTGACTGCTCGCCCTGCTGCTTGCCTCGGTCAGTTTTAGTTGAGTTGGGCGGTCTGTTTTAATACCCATAGAACATGAGTCTTTTACCTTAACAAAGGAAATGATTTTTTGGCTGAAATTGATCCTTAGCACTGTTGGTTTCTCCCTGGATCGGGTCTCTTGCGGAAGTTCTAAACCGTCACTCACCCACCGTTGCGGCTCCCTGCATAAACTTGCCACCCGACTGGAGTTCCATCCGACGCCCAATTCGCTGTGTAAATAACTTCCTTTTGAGCTTCGGCTCGCCCGCCGTTGCGGCCGGGAGAAGGGAGTTGGCATTCGATTCACTTGTCACCCGAAGTCCGACTTGTTGACCCCACCCGAACTTCCTTTTACCGCGTCGCCTGCCGCCGATTTGCGTTCCGTCCACCGTTGCGGGTGGTAGAGCGTTCACGCCTCCGATACACTTCCACCCGGCATCCGACTACCTTTGTCGCTCGTTTGATCACTCGCCCGTTTCTTTGCCTCATCCGTCGTTGCGGCTCCTGCAGCCTTGTCCCGTCCGATCCAGGTATAGCTCGACCATCGATTTATCCATCTTTTGCCGCCTCAAGCTGATGCAAGCCCCGCCCAGATGAACCAGGCTAGCGCCTTGTGGATTTATCTTTATAGAAATTTAAAATGCTTAGTACTTCACTATAGTGGATAATACACTCAAGTTTATGCAGGGAAAATCCCATAGATCGCTGAAGCCACTTAGATCGAAGAAAAGGACAAAATAAATGAATGACCAAGGCACCAAGGAAGCAGTTACCGCAGCTACGGTCAGAAGTTAAACGCCTATGGAAATGATTGGGAAAACGCAACAGTCAGGGAAGAAGGTGAATCGTGAAGGATGCCGAAAAGCCACAGGCTAGAAGGTAGCTCAAAGGGCAGCAGTTCTAGTTTAAATAAAAAAAAAAGTAGGACTGGGAGGGGGATTTTTCCACTGGAAGATTTTGTAATCGTTTACTTGTAAGAGGAGCTACCTCATTTTGCTAAGAAAACTACAATTTTGCTGCTGGAAAGAGTTAATGTGGAATGTATCTATGCAATTCAATGAATGAAGTTGAAGAGGAACTATTTCGTTTTCAGCGGTATTTCATGTACTGTAAGAGTATTTAATGTCTTGGACCTATGTTCTGGTTGAATATTCTTCAGTAATTTCTGGGTATTTCCACTATGAGCAATAAATGTGTTATAAAATGATCGGCTATCTGGTTATTTGAATATCTGTAAGTGTTCATGTGCTGTAGAAGAAGAAGCAGCTACCTGTGGTTCTTCTTATTGTATGTGAAAATGTGTTGCTCATTTGAAATGATAACTGCGCTCCTTAAGGATAGTTTAGATAGTTAGTCTATTCCTGTTTGTATTTGGTTGGGTTGCTCGCGAGCATAAGACGAGAGGTAAGAACCTGCGCATCACTTTGTGACCGCTCCTTGCATCTTGATCATCCTGCATTTAGTTAGGCACGTGCATATCATCTCTATAAGTCAAAAAAAAAAAAAAACTCGGTGGGCCGGGCCGCAACCGGTAGAACCCTTGTTGTTACTTTGACCTACGGTAGCCGGACCGTAAACCGGACGGATTCCCTATACCAAACAGTCAGCGGGCTAGTTGGGAACGCTGATTGGGGAGAATCCCTTACTGTTGCCGCCTGCGAATTTCCAGGCCTCAACGCTCTGTAGAACTTCCTATGACGAGAAGAATCATGAGATAGCACCAGGGATGATCTAGATCGAGTGATGATCCAGATCCAGTGATGATAGCCAGTGATGATCCAGATCGAGTGATGATCCAAATCCAGTGATGACAGCCAATGAAGATGATCCAGATCCAGTGATGATCCAGATCCAGTCCAGTGAAGATGATCCAGATCCAGTGATGATGTCCCATGATGATCCAGATCGAGAGATAATCCAGATCCGATGATGAAGATGACTTGAAGACGAAGATGACTTGAAGACGAGATGATCCAGCTGATACAGAGAAGAAGACCAGTGCTGAAAATTGTGTCGAAAGAATACCTTCCTACTTAAGAGGGAGTGTTGATGTATTTGTAACTTCAGAATGTATTCATCTATGTATCTTATGTATTGTAACCCGATGTTTATTTCGGGATGTATCTATTATGTATTTGAGTCATGTTTTCATACCCCAATGTTCCGATCGGGAGGATCAATAATGTAAATAAGTCATGTCAAGTCATTGTTAAAGTCCCCACAGTTTCGGGGCACTAGGGTTATTAAACACTCATAGAGATGTCGGCTCTAGTAAGTAATTGTTAAGTGAGGCCGACATGATTGAGTGCACTTCAAGTGCACGAAAGAATATAAATAGAGAGTGAGCCTCTCTATTTATCACACACATCACTCACTCACTCAAGTGTGGCGCATTAGTGAGGAAGAAAATACACTGGGACTAGACAAGAAGAAGACTACTACTGTCGGGAGTGCATCTTATTGTTTTGGGGATTTTACTATTTTGGTGCTGATTCTATCTCTGAGGAAGTTGTGGGGTTTTCTCCTTTATGGTTTCCTTGATCAAAAACACTGTGTTCATTGTCGCTTGTGTTTGATTGATGTACTTGTTATTCTCTCAGTAAAGATCCTAATATAATGCTAGCTTAATGTTGAAAAACTAACAGTAACAAAGTTAAATAATAACAACAAACTATATATATATATATATATATATATAATTAATATTAATATATATTGATATTAATAATTAATAATTAATAAATGGTTATTAGTAAACTACCTTTCATGGATGGTACCCAAAGTGCCTTTACAATTAATATATATATGACATTCGCTTTGTAATATTTTATCATCATTCATCTTTAATATTATTTTATATTTCCAATATGGAATTATTTTCCATTGGTTGGTTATTCAACTCAGTAATTATTGAGAATATCCAGATACAGATATTACATTGGTATCAAAGCCAACCCTTCCTAGGGCTTCTGTTGATCTCCAGCTTGTGCCAAAATGTTCAGGTTTCTTGAATTTAGGTCTTTGACCTCACAGTGGCTTTTATCCATCCATATTCAGAGTTTCTCTGGTAAAAGTTGGTTTTTGACCAAAAATTGGCCTTTGGCCATTTGAATTTCATTGAAGAAGTATTAATTCCACTCCAAATATGAAGCAAGAACGAGAGGGAAAAATGAAGAATAAAAAAAATGAAAAAATAAAAAGAATTATGAAGAATAAAAAAAAAGAAAAAAAAAAGAATTATCAACAAAGAAATAAAAGGGGAAATGTTAAAAAAAATAAGTCAAAAAGAAAAGTTAAAAAACATGTTCAAGGTTTCCTTGAATTAAGGTCTTCGACCTCACAATGGATTTTAACCATCCATATTCAGATTTTCTATGGTAACAATTGGTAACATAAACAAAGAAAAAGAATTATCAACAAAAGAGGGAAAAATAAAGAAGAAAACAAATTATCAACAAAGAAATAAAAGGGGAAAAGTTAAAAAACAAAGTGAAATAGCCCATGGTTTTACTAACATTAT
>LPNX011021784.1:101637-147657 GCA_001517045.1 Pseudotsuga menziesii | reverse complement strand
TATATATATATATATATATATATATATTAATAATTAATAATTAATAAATGGTTATTAGTAAACTACCTTTCATGGATGGTATCCAAAGTGCCTTTACAATTAATATATATATGGCACTCGCTTTGTAATATTTTATCATCTTCATCTTTAATATTATTTTATATTTCCAATATGGAATTATTTTCCATTGGTTGATTATTCAACTCAGTAATTATTGAGAATATTCGGATACGGATATTACATTGGAGCGAATAATTATTCGCTTCAAGTGGTATTAGAGCCTCGTTTGGCTGATCTGGGCCTTTGGCCTTAATTCTCAGACCTTGTCTGATTTTTGGCTTGTAGCCTTATTTTAGGGTTTCCCTAAAATATTGAACATTGTCCAAAAGAAAAAGAAAAAAGGAAAGAAAAAAAAAGTTAAAAAAAAGAAGATAAAAGGAAAAGGAAAAAAAAAAGAGAGGGTAAAAGTGAAACCACACCTAGTTTCTTAAAGTGGGTTTGAGTTGGAATATAAAAGTGCATAATAATTACTAGTAAATAGCAAGTGAGATTTGAACTTAGGTGGGTAATGTAACACTAATTCCTTTCAACCACCCAATCTACTCACATTTTACAAAACTTAAGGGGCAAAAAAAGATAAAAAGGGTGCATAATAATTGCTACTAAAAAGCAAGTGAGATTTGAACTTAGGTGGGGAAGGTAACACTCATTCCTCCCAGCCACCCAATCTACTAACATTTTTACAAACTATTGGAAAAAAAGAAAGAGATATTGATTAAACTTCAAAGAAAACGCAAGAATATGGATTTTAATATTGAAAAGAAGCAAAATTTGCCTATCACCTTACAAAAAAATGTTGCAATATTATTTAGAATTAAAAGGAAACTTGCAGGAAAGGATATCACCATTTCTATCGCACCTGCTAAAAGAAATAATTATATTAGTACTGAATCTGCTAACCATTTAGTGATTCCTGAGTCAAATATAAGGGAAGAGCTAGACTTTTTGGACAAAAAACGAACTAAACTAAGTGGCTTACAACTGAGTGTTGGATATTATATGGTCACATCGAAATTCATTGTTAGTTCCTTATGGAGCTTTGAAGGTGACATAATTTTGGGTTTACCCTGGATAAAAACATTGTGGACTTTCATCTTAAATGCCGAAAAGAAGTTTCTAACATTTTCCTATAAGCGAAAGAGAATCACATTTCAAGATATTACAATGAAGTCAGAAATAGAACCTCCAACATCTGAAGAATTCCAAGATATATCAGAGATGATTTCACAGGGTAATCAGAAGTCAGAACAAAAGAAGCAGAAAGAATTTGAAAAAATTGTCGCTAGTAAGGATGAAGAAATTACTCGTTTGAAGAATCATAGTGAAGACTTGATCGCATAGATTAGGAAATTAAAAAGGGAAAACAGATCGCAAAGAGTAATAAAACAATATCCAGCAATTCTGAAGAAATTTTTAGATTAAGAAATCATAACAAAACCCTGATTACAAAAATCAAAAAATTGAAAAATAGTAACAAGAGGGAACACTCTGGTGAAGACCTCGATGGAAAAATACTAGAAAAGAAAGAAGAAAACCAGTGTCTAAATAATCATAATCAGGTACTGCAGAACCAAATCAAGGAGCTAGAGATTGAGAAAAAGTCGCAACAGGAAAGAATCGAAAAGATTCAGAATCATAACAATCTACTGGAGAACCAAGAAGCATAAATCCAGGAAAATTCATCCAAAAATCAAATCTAGGATGTTAAGAAAGTCTTTGTCGCAGTCCAAAAGAAAGAAGAACAAACAACACCTACACCTTACAGACATCCTAATTATAATTATCATTTTGACCAACGAAAGGGTCAAAATGAATATCCACAGAAGACTTATGTGGACATGCGGAAATATTGACATACTAAGCAACAATTGAGACGAATCGTCCCACAAAAAGATCTCAGAGCTCCAATAAAAATAGATCTGGGATGGACCACAGCAGATAGGATACGACAATTCTCCCAGGGAATTCGTAACTCGTATTGGCTCATTTCCTCAAATGTCGCAAATACAAAGAAATCCTGAGATGACAGATTAAAGTAAATCAGATATTAAGGTTATCACATCTTTGAGGACAAAGATTCCCTTAAGGGGAAGGAAATGTAACGAACGTAAAATAAATATAATAATTAAATAATTAATAATAATCATAATTAATTATACTTAACATGAAAGGACATGACCTTTCACTCACAATCACCAAGCCTTATTTAATAGGTGGGTCATCAACCATTGTAAAATAATCTATTATCTCCATCTATACAATCATTTATATATTTGCCTTATGGCTTATGGAATATTCCAGATATTTTGGTGACTATTGTGTGTGAGAAATGATTATTCGCTTCAGATGGAGTGGCGGTTTGATTTTGCTTCTTAGAATATTTTGTCATCGTTTGTGTTTGAACTGAACCAAGTATACCATCATCAGGTGGTTTAGTCACAAGTCCAGATGGATAAGTAGTGGGGCGGGGAGCATGGGTAATTAAATCATACAAGGTACCAGACTAGGAATATACCAAGTCAAGGTACTAAGCACGGCTAATTGTTTTCTACTCAGTAACAGCGCCTCCCATGGCAACATCTCTAGCAATAGGTGCAAGTAAAGACTTTGTAAACCAATCAGTGAGTAACTGATCAGGAATAGGGTCCTTAATTAACCTTCGTCTTCTTCTCCATTCATGGATATGATCGGAGATGTGAGTTGATGTGGTTTTTCGAAGCGAGGTCAGTAGGTATGTACCTGTTTCATATTGAATTGGAAATTGAAAGTGTGTTAAAAATGTCATTGCTAAGGCATTGAAATCCCAAAAAGAGTGTTGTGGTAACTCAATGTACCACTTTGCGGCAATACTAGTGAGGATTCTTTGAAAAATCCATAGATGGATTGAGTCGTCCATCAAAGAGTTGGATGAAAACCATAGGTGAAATGTCATCACATGTTTTTTTGGATCCTCACCGGGTTTACCATCAAAATTTGGTATATCTGAAGGCAGATTTATAGGAATGGCGTGCCAAGAGGGGTCATGATGGATTGGTTCATTTATCAATCTTGACAAGTCTATAAGATCTAAAGTATCCAGAAATGGAATTTGTTGATTTGGTTGCGGATACTAGTAGTATTGGTTTTCTAACCAGTAGGACCATATGTAGATTAATAGATGGGTATGGATGATGCCCGCGAAGCTTGTTGAAAAGGTTGTTGGTTTCCAGAATTTCCATTGGGAGGTGGGTCGCCAGGGGGTGGTCCTCCGGAAGGTGGTGGTGGTTGTGGTGGTGGTGTTCCTCTAGGTGGTGGTCCTCCAGGTGGTGGTCCTATAGGTGGTGAACCTCTATAAGGTGGGCCTCCGGGTGGTGGTCCCCCATAAGGTGGACCCCTAGGTGGGGGTCCGCCAGGTGGTGGGCCTCCAGATGGTGGTCCTCCATATGGTCCATGACTTCCTCGAGGACCTCCAAGTCCTCTAGGTCCTCCAGGTCCTCGCGGTAGTCCACCTGGTGGGCCACCATAGCCCCCAGCAGTATTTACAAAAGCTCCTCCATACAATGGGAAATTGGACTAATTTGGTTGTCCCCAAGGTACAAAAAAATTCCTGAGGTAGGGCATTCCAGGATAAATAGCCGTTGATGGTGGTTGATGATAAACTTGATTAGTCGTAGGTGGCTGAGTTCCTGGATAACTATATCCCCAAGAAGCTGGATTATTGACAGGTTGCACCCCTAAGGGTTGGCCTGAACTAGATGGGGGATTCACAATGTTGGTATTAGTAGGAGGAATAACTACTGCAAGTTGTGATACAGCTGAAACTTTTCATCACCTAGAAATAATTCCACTAACATATGATGTAACTCACGCCGGGGGCTACCCCCCAGCTTTAGAATGTGTTGACATTACTTGATTTGTGGATTTCCCCCCAACCATGATAGGTATGGGATGCCTAGTAACAGGCCCATGATGTGAAAATGTAGGATTGTCATTTTGGCCTAGATTACCTTGAAATGGAATTTCATCAATAGGACCTAAAACCTAAGCTAGTGAACGATATCCATCAGGGCATGGGTCTATCCATCAGGGCATGGGTCTATCCATCAGGACATGGGTCTGTTAAACGGGGTAAACGAGCCAAAATAGTTTCATGACGAGGCGCAAGTGGAGGAATGATTCTTTCTACTCTCTCTGAAAAGTTATGAGCTCAATCGAGAGATGCATTAATTATTATCCGTTCTTCTTCTCCTAAAGGAGGATTCCCTGGTGAAGGTCTAATAACCCCGAACTCAGTAACAGCTTAGCCCATCGAAGTCCTACAAAAAGGAGCGTTGGAGCCATACTCTTCTTGAATAGGACTATCGATATGGCCTTCCAATGGTGAATGGGTAGAAGTAGTAGCCGTAGGAGGCAATTGAACCAAAGGATTTGTATAAACAATGAAATCCTCTTTGGTTTCACTAGCTAAGGCAGTTCCTACGGGAAATTAGTAGAAGCTGGTTGTTCCATGTTTGCCCCCTCTTGTCCTTCCATGATAGGAGGAGAGTTAGGAGGAAAACCCTGCAATATATGAGAATTCTGTCTCGTAACTTTCTCATCCATGGTGGTGGCCGAAGTTATCTAATCTAGGTCAAAAAATGGGAAAAGCACACAAACAAACCTATACAGAGCTAAAGGTCACAAGTAGTCTTAAGTGATAGGACAGGTTCAGAATAGTCAGTCTCTCACCAGGATTTTCAAGCAGGTGCAACTCGCGATATACCACAAGGGTACGTGCGTAATAATCTCTCCGAATGTTTTTTTTGGTGTATTGCTCCACACAAGATGACCAAAGGGTTTTTCTCAGATGGACATGGTATCCTAGTGGGGTCTCCCGATATACACAAGGTATGTGGGAGCTCAAATCGGTAGTAGTGCTATCTAATGCACAATTTTTCACAAGGGGCCTTCCTTTATACAATCAAGCACATGAAGTACCTTTCTATATACCTCAAGGTTACGTGAAAGGTCGTTCGATATACTGACAGTAAGTGGAAGAACAATGCAAGTCCCAGGTTGTAGTGCAGACAAGTAATGACAACTCCTATGTTTAACGACGCCTGAACATTTCTCTAACCTATCACTCAACTTTCTATATAATTTTAAGACCTAAAGCTACCATTAATTTTATATGTATGATTAGGTGAATGTTTGTGAGGTGTTATCTCCAATACTACAAATTAATCTAAATGTAAATGCACTTTTTTTACATCAATGAGAACTAGCTAGGGTAAGAAAGAAACCTTTTTCTTTTCTTTTCAACAATATACCAAAAGAATGTTGCTTTCAACAATAAACACAAGATCCAATAAAGAAGGCAAAGAAAGTTATTTCAAACACAAATCTCTTTCAATCAAGCACCCTAAAGTATCTAAAAATGCAAGAAAGAAAGCTAAGCCTCTAACGTGCATGCAAAACTAGCTTCTGCTACAATGTCAAAAAGACCTATTCTTCTAAATTACTCATGCAAATGAAAATGAAAATTTTCACAAGCATAAACAAGAGGAAAATAATGCGATTCTTTTTGTATTTTTCTAGAAAATATGAGGCACACAAAGCAATTTTTAAAAAGAAACTAATCTTCTGGGAAGAGGCTATAGGTTTTCTTTTCAAAAGAAAATTTTTTAGATACTTCACTAAAAAACCAAAACTGAACTATTTTTCCACTTTCGTTTATGACAATGAAGAAGATAAAAATATTTTTGGATCTGAGCTCAAACAAAGAATCAGATTCACAAAAACAAGCAAACAAGCAAACCACACTAAAAAATCTTCAAAGAACAAGATAGTTCAAAATTTTGAAAGGAAAATTTCTTAAACAAATAGTTTGAAGGCCTACCTCGGCGCATTGAGGAGCACTGCACCTGAGCATCATAAGTTGAAATGGCACTTTTAGTCTTCTGCACAGAGGCGTCGTTAGTGCTCTGTCAATTGAGGAAGAAGGCGCAGTAGGCGCACTGGACAAAGAAGGAAAAGGCGCCCTAGGAGGGTCGATGCTCTGTCAGCCAAAGAGAAAGGCATCACTCAAACAATAGACTGGAAGGCTAAAGGCCTATAGGAGAAAACAAAAAAGACTAAGTTGGACTGAAAAGGGTAAAAACTACTCAGAAAAGAGGCAAAAATCAGAAACGTAAGATAGATGGCTTACCTTGTTAACTGAAATAACTAAAAGGAGAGAGAATAACATTCATAGATCGAATGGTTACCAAAGCTTGTAGATCTAAATAGATCAGCACCATATCTGACAGGATCTTCTCCAGATCTGATCGGATTACTATCCCCAGTGGAGCGACCAATTTTGTTATCAAAAATTCTCAATTAGTGTGGATAGTGTTTGTTCCTCTGCCATGTAAATTACAAATACAAAACAAAAAGACAGGGCAACATATCCTTTCCTTAAACAACCAAATTAACTAACATGAAATACAATATACCTCAACCTTGGGTTTCTTTGTCTTCTCTCCAAAGTTTCTTGCAATAGTTCAGTACCTACAAAACAGATCAAAAGACGAGTAAACAAGATGAGAGAATCATGATAAATTGATTATTCATATCAGTGATCAAGGAATCTGATAATATCTAATCAAAAGAAATACATCAAATATAGGAAAGGGGAATGTCTTTGTATTAATTATGAAAGAGAAATAAGTACAACCAAAAATCATTGATGTCAATAGCTTCAATCTCTACAAGAATCATCTACAATCCTCTATAGCGATGAAGATCTCTCCAACCATAAGCCAACTCTACTTTTCCTCTGATTCAGACCTCCCCTCTCTCTCATAATGAAGGCTTCATTTATAGGCCTATAACTCATGAGAAGACTTGGAAAATGGATAGAATGTGATCCCTACAAGTGATGGAAGTGAATGCCACCTCTTCCAAGCATGTAGGAACTAACTCCACGGAGGCTTCTACATGGAAGCTTCTAGAAGCTTCTTTTTTCTCATTTTTTGACCATCGACACTCTTGGTAGAAATAACAAAGGCTCTGACCTAGGGTTTTTGTCAAAGAAAGAGGGCAATGGCGCTTATGGGTCCATTGTGAGGAGCAACGTCCGCGCTCTGTGTAAAAAGCATAAAGGCATTGGGCCTTCAAGGTATGGAAAAAATATGACCAATGTGACTCAAGTCAGGCTTTCTGGGAGGTTGAAAGGCAATGTGAAATTCCCATGAAGGATGATAAGAAATGTGGGATTTCCAGGTGCAACAGGCGGTTCAACCAAAGTCCTAGGCAATGTTAACAAAGGCGAGAGGATGTTTTTTTATTTTTCACCCTTTTTTCAGCCCACGGTGTAACAGTCTCTATCATCATGGAGTCTGACACAGTATTTAACAGGGAGGAAGAAATCTTGGATTACACCGAGGACCCGTGGCAAGGCCTCTCCGTTTATAAACCACCAAAACCTTTAGGAGTCTCCTCCCCAGCAACCGTCCAGGACAGGCTGGAGCATCTGCCAACTGAAAGTGAGGATAGTGTTTCGGAAGTTGGTTTTCCCTACGGTGAAGATGACAGTGTTAAGTCATGAATTTGTTTTCTTCAGTCTTATATTTTGCTTGTGATTTTTGTTTTAACCTTGCTCATTTGCTTACTTCTAGGAAATTTTGGTTTAGAGTGAAATTTTGATTTTTTTGCCTTTAGGATTTCATTATTTTTGTTTTTCTTATGTCCTGAAGGGTTCTATAGGATATATGTTGAGTAATAGTTTCATAAATAAGCACTAAGACCAAGTTTTAGTCATATAAACCTATGTTAAATTTGAATTAGTGGTCAAAAAACACAAAATTTGATTTTTAAACTTTCTTGTAGCGCAATGGTTAAACTTTTACACTGGCGCGCTACAAGAAAATCGCGGGTGCAAAATTTGTTAGTTTTTACATCGAATTCTCCAATGTTTTAGATCATGGGATGACTAATCACATGTGTAGGCAGGTTTAATATGTGTTTCATCAAATATAATCATGCAAACAGGTGTTGTCTATGACATGAGGGAGATCGTGGCAGTCAGAAGTTAAGGCTTGGAAAATCATGACAGACAGTGAAATGAGGCGAGATTGATGGGAAAGAGGTTCTCCAATTAAGCATTATCAAGCTGGTGGAGAAGTGGAATGAAGACACATTGCTAAGAATTAGGAATTTGCAGTTGAAGAAGGAATTTAGGGTTTTGTAGCGCAACAGTTGGAAGTAAGCTGAAGACTTGAGGACACCTGGAGCATTAAATTCAACGTTCAACTAGTCCAAGAATCAATTTTTAACACCTGCAGCAAGTCGGGAGTGAGGTATTCCACGTGACCTTGGTCATGGCCTATTAAATTGGGGGTTTTTCTATTCAAAACCTTATAATCTTGAATTGTTAAAAGAAAACATAAATTCATGTATTCAACAAACTCCCAACGGTGAGAGATCAGTCCAAAAGGTTTATATGAGCATGTTTGTTGTTAGTAAAGTTCAGTAGCAGCTCTGTTAAATATTTTTGGTGCTCTGTTTGACCTAAATTACCCAAGCTTGGTACAAAACATTCCCTGCATTGATAATAGAACTGACTGTTAAAAAATCGAGGAAAAACAGCCAGGAAGAATCCAAAGGAGAACTAACTATCAAAACTCTGAAAACTTGAGGAAAAAAGGCTGTTAAGTCACTAACAGGTTCTGAAAATCACACAGAAACATCATCAAGCCTTGGGAAAGAAGATGAAGAAGAGTGGGAAGACCAACAAGGCTAAGCCCACTGAACTGAATTGGATAGACAAGTTTCCAGGTTGTGCTAAGCTCTTTGAGAATGCTGGATGGTTGAACTTCTTTAAAAATATTGATGGATATAATACCAAAGTTTCTCATAAATTTGCTCAATGTTATAACCAAGATATAGTATCATTTGATACTCTGAAGTTCAAATTAACTGTAGAGTTGGTGGCTGAAGAAATAGGGGTCAAGAATGAAGGAGAACTTTGGTTCAAAAAGGTGCCATTTATCTTCAATGCCCAAAGGTATCTATTGCCTGGAATTGTTCCAGATTGGAGCAAGGGAGTGCTCATCCAGAATTTCAAAGCTGAATGGGTAGAGCCTATCAAGGTTCTACAAAGCTACATTACATGTGAAGGGAGGTATGCTTTTGCCTTCAAGTATCATTTCAGGTTTCTTCAACACCTTGCTGGTGAATCAAGGATGAATCTCCCTTTCTTCCTGCTAAAGAGCTTGCAGAAAATGTCCAGCGGGATCAAAGAACATCATGACCACACTGCACAGTCCATATTTCATCATGGATTGATCAAGCTTATTATCAGCACTGTTCTGCAAAGAGAAGGAAAGACTTGGGACTACTTTCTCTTTTGGTCTGGGTTCCAAAATAACCAGGAAGGAAATCCTACTAGAAAGCAGGTTGATAAGGGACAAACCCTAATTAGAAAATTAAGACAAAAAGTGAAGACTGAAGATGAAAAATGTGTCAATTTGGAGGAAGTGGCAGAACCTTCAAAAGGAAATTATGAACCTTAGCAACCTTCAGTTGACAGTGAGAACAAAAATTTGTTGTTTATTCACAAGGAAAGCCAGTCGTACAAAACAAAGCACCAGCAGAAGCACTCATTGATGAAAAAATTGTTTTTACAGAAAAGGTTTTAGGAGATGAAGAAAATACTAAGGTCCAACAATGAAGCCCAATTACCATTTTATCTTAAGATGAAGGATACTTGTTGGAAGGAGATGAGTTGACTGTCAGTGCTAAGACTAGGGTTGGCACACAAAGGGAGTTCTACAGTCAAGAGGATAAGACAGTAATGCCAAAGAAAAAGAAGATCAAGGTTAAATAATTTTCCTCTATCATGCATCAAGGAAAAAGTTTAAAGATGGTAGGAGAGTTTTCCCCAGGCTGGAGACCCAAAACTAGATCCAAAAACAAATTGAGGCTGACATGAAAAAGCTACTAAACCCTAAGTTAAACACAGAAGAGGTGACTGTGCTTGATAATTCTTCCTCAGATGAAAAGCTAGAATCTAGCAAAGGTAACAGCAAAGGGAAGAAACCATTCAAGACAGAAGAAGAATCTAGCCTCACTAAGACTAAATTATCTGCTGTGTTTTTAGAGATACGAGGTAAACTGTTGAAGGATCAGCAAAAAGATGAAATAGAGATGTCTTATTCAGGAAATACGTTGTTGATGGATGAAAATGCACCTAATGAAACAGATAATCAGGAAAACCCAAGTGTTCATGATGCTTCTACAGAGCTGCTGCCTGACGATGAGGAAATATTCAAAAAGCTGAATATCCCATGGCTGCCTAGTGAACTACAAAGTACAACAGGAAGCAAGGCATTTGACTCAGAGAAGGAAAATTTGCAAAGAGCCATCAAGTAGTATAAACATCAAATAGAGTATATGCAAGAAACAAATGATGCTTTGATTACAACTAATAAAAGACTCAGGGAAGACCTAGAAGAAGTGAATGATCACTACCAAGAACTTATTGCAGTCTCTAAAGAGGCCCTAAAAAGGAAAAGAAGTACAGATTTACAGTGTGCAGAATTAAAAAAAAAACTATCAGGAACCTACAGCAACAGAATAAGGAGCTTACAAGAAGGATGACAGATATGGAAGCTGAGCAGCAGAAAGCTAAGAAAAAGGCCCAAGCCTTAGATGGGATAGCTTTATTGGCAGAAGCTGCTAAAGACCTTTGAGCATTGTTAGCAAAAAACAGTTACTTTTTATGTTTTGATGAGTATTTTATTTTTGTAATTATTATATTGACAATATCCTATCGATGAGTAGGCTAAAAACAGTTAGGGTTTAGACTCTAATTGAATTTTGAAAAAACAGTATTTAGAAAGGTCACAAAGAGAACAAAGGGTTAGATTTTTTGGATGGCTAGAGGAGGTCTCTAGACTTATTGATAAGATAAGTACTTGACTCTCATGTGTATTTGATGAACATATTATGAGATATATGCTCCATTTTACCCTTTAGTCTGTGTTTTGGCTTCATTTCTAGCTTGTTTAGCTACACAATTGATAATTTCATTGCTGGTTTATAGTCTTTATGCTTGTAGTGCTTGTCAGTTGTGGATGAAATTCAATGTTATGTTCTATTGGATACATGGTTATTATATTATGCATCTCTGTTTTTCTTTACTTGTGATTTAGTTCCTATTTGGCTTATGAATGTATTCCCTTTTGTCACCAAACTTCACAACCAGAAAAACCTTCCAAAAACCCTAAAAACCTAGTTTTGTTTGATTGAATATTTGAGATTGTGTTGGCTTGTTTCTTTGTAGTCTGGAAACAATTTCTGGCACAAACATACAGTTTCGGCCATTTTGTAGTCAGACCACTGGATCCATCGATCGGTGGGTTTCCTTACACCCTCTTCCCAACAGGCATCGCTCTCCCTAATATTTCAACAGACGTCATAATCACCCACAGTGAACCCTTCCTGTCTACCTCCCCAAATCTCGCAGTATATCTAAATCAAGGGCTCCTTAGTGACCTTAACCTCCTTGATGCTGAATAGGCTTTAACACTACTATATCCTGGAAAAAAAACCCTACAAAACTCCCAAAATCCACGAGTAGTCCCGAGGATTTCATTTCATCATTGTTTCATCCTGGGGATCTGACAAACTCTTCTCCAGATACGGACCCTAATAAGATTGAGGAAGATGAAAAAACAGACATGTCAAATGGAAGCTCTGGAAGTGACCTAACAGGAAAAGCAGAAGAACAGACTCCTAAACCCTAGTGGTGGACCCATGAATTTGGTTTGTGGAGTACATATCTCCATTGCATAAGCACAAGATATGGTGGATATGGATCTGGTTGGGAAAATTCACAGTCGAAACCCAACACAGGAGGAGATGGGAAACTGGGTTCGAAGGAACTGGATAGGGCTTCAAGGCGATGAACCCGAAGTCACTCCATTAGCCAAAGGTTGGTTTAGATTTCACTTTAACTATAATTCAAACTCTGATTTTGTTCTAGGGAAAATTTGGAACTTCAGAACAACCCCTTTCAAAATGAAAAAATGGTCCCCTCTATTCGACGTAGACACAGAAAGACTAGACACTACACCAGTTTCGGTCTGATTACCGGGTCTTCCTTGGGAATTCTGGAATCCGACCTCCCTAAGGGACATTGGGAAGTATTTGGGAACTTTCATTGAGGTAGACCTCTCTTTCATGCAAACAAAGATAAGGAAGGTAGCAAGGATACTAGTATCTTTGAACATATGAACCAGTCTGAGAGCCCACATAAACATAATCTAGGGTCCCAAAATCAAGAAACAGTTGCTGTATTATGAATGTATTCCTTTTAGATGCCATAAATTCCATGAAAAAGAACATCTAGCAAACAATTTCCCTAGATCCCTGCCTTCTTCAACTTCCAGGAGGAAGTGGAATTCAAAGGAAGCTAAAGTTCCTCGACAGAAAGAGCCTGCAACTGAACCTGATTTGAACTTTGATTAGCTAGCCCTAGAGATGCTAGAACAGCCTTTGAGACAAGTAGATTAGATTGCAATGGTATCCATCACCCCATGGACATCTCCTCCAATTCAAAACGAGCCTCGAACTGATCCCGCAAACTCATCGGGTATGATTTCATATCCACTGTTAAATTTCTAGTTAAATGATTTAACTTTAAATGATTTTCCACTTCCTAAACCCTGTGTTTCACATGACCACCCACCGGCATCCCCTCTCTTTCACTCCTCCCCTATGCACTCTTTTCATGAACATTCCTCGCTGACTCCCTCCCCAAAACCCTTATCGGATCCCCCGACTTCTTCCACCTCCTCAATCTGCTTCCATCTCAAATCAAGGGACATCACTACACTAATGAATCTGAAAGTCCCAATCTAGGGACTTGGCTTGAATCCCACTTTTCCCTCAAAAAGTATGGGAAGGCCCTCACATCTCTCTGCATCACAAAACAAATCTCTCAGAGACTAGGCAAACGAAAGGCAACAAACTCTTTTTGGGTCACTTAGAGCAGTGCAAGCCCCGGAGGGGGTTTCCAAATGAGACTTCTATCCCTCAATTGCAGGGGTCTAGCAAGTACCCCAAAAAAAATTTCCATAAAGATAATTCTTTCGGTACACAAACCGGATGTAATTCTCCTTCAATAAATGATGGGATAGAAATTACAAGATTCAAACTTTCTTACTGCAACCTCTCCTTTTTACACCTTCATAGCTTAGAGCACAAGAGGAAAATCAGGGGGGCTAGCTATTGGATGTAAAAAATCCTCCATTAGATGCTCTAACTCTTGGGGTACCCCCCTGGACTCCAAATTGGGTTGGATATTGATCTCAACTCACAACCTTTGGACAGAAGTAATCACCCACATTTCTCTGGTCCCTCTCCTGGATTGAATCAGAGATTTCACAAATATTTCAAATGGCTCAATCATCTTGAAAGCTTTATGCAAATATTTTCCTCTTATTTTAGGTGGATTAGCTTGAAAAGTGGGAAATGGATCAAGTGTTAGAGTTGGAGCGGATCCTTGGCCAGGAAGCCAACAAAGTCATCTCCTCAATCCTACTCACCATTTTCAAATACAGATGGGATTGGGTAATGGAACCAACAATTTTGAAGAACTATTGGCCTTGAAGCTTCTTCTCTTTTTTGCCATTGAAATAAATTACAGAAAGATCCAAATATTTGGGGATTCCCAATTAATACTAAACTGGGTGAACAAAACTCTGCAATGCAGGAACATTTCGCTAGCTACATTATATGATGAAGCTAACATACTTCTTACAAATTTTGATGCTATCACTTTCAAACATGTCTACAGGGAAAGGAATGTGGATGCAGACAAACTTTCTAAAGCAGGCCTGAACATGGAACCAGGCACCTAGAAATTTTAGGAAACAAAGGATGTAACGTCCCCGACCCTCCGACCGGCGAAGAGGATGCTACCATGGCATTAACCATCCGGGCAACCGCCCCATGAACATGTATGTACATAAAATGCTGAAACAAAATGATTTGAACTAGAACATGCATACATGATTATTTATCATACAGAGGAAGCAAATATAGGTTCATAAAAGCATTCAACATGTTCATCATATTCATTAACAGTAAATATGATTGCAGAAGTAAAATAGACAAGATTACTTATCTCATAAAGAACTCATCCCGCAACCAGCTACATCACTGCAACGTTCCACCCAACCATAGGCTAGCATGCTCCTAAATCTCTCAGCAATGCTGCCACCCCCGAGTTGGGCATGACTCCCCAAGGAACAAGGAACAAGCAGGATTACACATAGCCAAGGATACACAAAACATAGCCAAGCCAACACAGTTGGGTTTATCAGGCCATCAACAAGATAGCCAAGCCAACATGGTCTGTTTTATCAGGCCATCAAGGAGATGGGAAAGGCTAAATGCTAAGCTGGTGAGCCCATTATAGAGCTAGGAACACCTACACCAGAACTAGCCTGACTACTAATACACCCACACACACCCAACATAAGGAATCAGTCCCTTCTCTGCTACACAGTCCCTCGGGCCCTGACTTCCCTTCCAGTGCTATTCAGGGGTTGTGGAGAAGAAAGCCAGCTCTCTAGCTCTGTCTGTGTGGTTTCCAAACACACTAGGTTTATCAAGCAAACCAAGCCCCCATCCCTACTCCCAACACAGTTTGAATACCAACCACTGCATACACACAGTCACACAAGCGATTCACGACTTGGGCAAGGAAAACAACTCCTAAGTCATTCTTGGCCCTATCATGGCCAAAACGACTCCCAAGCTACTTACAGCAGTCCCAAAATGTATCAGCAAACACAGTTCACAACGTAGGGAAAAAAACAGTCCGTCCTAGACAACATTGAAGTCGCCGGGGAAATTTACACAGTCCGAAGATGGAAAGAAAATCCAGGTTCTCAGCTGGGCAAAGGATAACATATACACAAGCCACAATCGGTAAGGAAAACATACACACAGCTGAAAAATGTGAATGGCCCTTCACAAGGAAATCATGGATGAAAGAACATGGCTCCCAGCTCGCTGCGTGAGTCAAAACCAGGAAAAATCCTATCCGTGATAATGAGCAAGACAATGGAGTTTTGCGCTTGTCTCCCTGCGTGAGGAAAAATGATAACAAATCCCAATCGATGCGTGAGGATGAGCAATAATGGAGTGAATCCCCCCCGTTTTCCTGCCTACGTGAAGATATAAAGTCTGCTGGTGGAGTGGGTGTGTGGGAAAGGACTGACAGTCCTGCCACCCACCACTTCCCAGCAATAACTGCCCTCAACCAACATCAGCACTTATGAATGGGTGGTTGACACATGGCTTTTTCCCCATTGGTTCAAGGTTTAACAATTTCCCCCCCTTATCCTTGGGATAATCATGCCCTTTTCAATATGGTTGCATTGACATAGCTGGTTGGGTTCATTTAATTAAAGATGCATATTTACATGATGAAAAAACTTAATATATGCCATATACCATGATAGACCATCGGCAATGATTTCGTTCACCGAAACATAACACAACTAAATCGATGGTGGGGATTTTGCCTTTAGCTCCACACCACGATTCATTACAATGTATACATCATGTACATTTAATGCAACGGGGTCAAAATCGGGGTGATACATTCCCCTCCCCCTTCAATAGCACTGTCCTCAGTGCTTTACAAAATTTGAACAAAATGCTACACTGGTACTGCCTCAGTGTTACACAGAATTGAACAAAAATGGATGTGCCAACCGCATGGCATCCTCCAGCTCCCATGTAGCCTCTTCAGGTCCGTAGTGCTCCCATTGCACCTTTACTTGACCTATGGCCCGGTTCCAGAGCATTGTGACCTCCCTATCGAGGATGCCCATTGGCTCGGTTCGGAACTCTCCCTCGGGTTCCACCTGAATCACATCCCAATTTATCACATGGTTACGATCATGTACATATCTCTTAAGCAAAGAAACATGAAAAACATTATGAGCTCTAGTGCTAGCAGGCAATGCAAGTCTATATGCAACTGGTCCTATCCTTTCAAGCACTTCAAACGGCCCACAATATCTTGGTGACAGCTTGGCACAACTTCCAAGCTTCAAGGAACTCTTCTTTGCCCTCACTCTGAGGTAAACATGATCCCCAACACTGAATTCCCTGTTCACCCTATGCTTATCTGCATAGATTTTCTGTCTGTCTTGTGCTGCTTTCAAATTCTGCCTGATCTTTACAACCTCTTGCTCCATTTCCTTGCAATTCTGGCCCAAGAACAACCCTGTTCACTGGGTTATCCCAAGTCATTGGTGCCCTACACCTTCTTCCATACAAAGCTTCATACAGACTCATCCCCAAGGATGCCTGCTATCCATTGTTATAAGTAAACTCTATCAAGTGTAAGTAATCTTCCCACTTGGTTGGTTTGTCCATTACATACATGCGAAGCATGTCTTCAAGCACCTGATTAACTCTCTCTGTCTGCCCATCTGTCTGAGGATGGTATGCAGTGTTGAATTTTAGCTTTGTACCCAAATCTGCAAACAACCCCTTCCAAAAGTTGGAAGTGTGACTTGACATCTCTGTCAGAGACTATTGCCTTCGGCAATCCATGCAATTTAAAAATCTGCTTCATGAAGATCTTTGCAATGTCATTAGTCTTATGCACTGCCTTTCTCAACTTGTCCACCACAACCATGATGGAATCATGTTGTCTCCAGGTCATCAGCAATCCTGTAATAAAATCCATGGAAATAACTTCCCATTTCCATTCCAGAACTGGAAAAGGCTGCAACAAGCCTACTAGATGTTGATGCTCAACCTTTACCTGTTGACATTTCATGCACCTTGAAATGTATTCAGCCATGTCCTTTTTCATTCTTGGCCAAAATTACTGCTTTCTAGCTGTAGCAATTGTCTTCTGATATCCTGGGTGACCAGAATACAGAGCTTGATGGATTTCATCCATAACAACTCTCCTCAAACCTACTACATTCAGAATATAAATTCTACCTTTATAAGTGAGAAGTCCATCTTCTTCCAATTTATATCCCTCATACCTCTTCTCAAGACTTTGCTGTTGCAATTTGTCTTTTACCTGCTCATACAATTCATCTCCAGCAGCATGACTAACAATCTGCTGCCTCAAATCTGATTGGCAAATACTAAGAGATGCCACATGCATTTCTTGCACCTTCCTGCTAAGTGCATCAGCTACCTTATTCTCTTTCCCTTTTATGTGCTTGATTTCAAAATCAAATTCACATAAAAATTCCAGCCGTCCTGCTTGCCTAGCATTCAGAGTAGGCTGATCAAATAGATAGTTCAGACCACAATGGTCTGTTCTGAGCTCAAATCTTCTACCCATCAAGTAATGCCTCCACACCTTGAGGGAATGTACTATGGCTGAAAGCTCTAGATCATGAGTGGCATAGTTCTTCTCATGCTCCTTTAGCTTTCTTGACTCATAACATATCACGTGGTTGTCCTGCATAAGGACTCCTCCAAGCTCTTGTCCGCATGCATCGGTACACACCACAAAATCTTTCTCCAGATCTGCAACTTTCAATACGGGTGCACTAGTGAGAACATTCTTCAACCGCTGGAAACTTTCTTCACACCTCGATGTCCATTTGAACTTCATCCCCTTCTTTTGCAAAGAAGTGATGGCATGTGCAACTTTGGAGAATCCCTCAATGAACCTCTGGTAGTATCCTACAAGTCCCATAAAAGATCTTACATCTATCACATTTCTTGGAGGAGGCCAATTCATGATGGCTTCAATATTTTCAGGGTCCATAGATATACCCTCCTCTGAGATAATGTGACCCAAGTACTGAATTTTATCTCTATAGAAGTCACACTTGCTCAGTTTTGCATACAGTTGATGTTGCCTGAGAAATTTCAATGTCAATCTCAAATTCTCTTCATGTTCTTCCTCATTCTTAGAATAAACAAGAATGTCATCAAGGAAAACAAGAACAAACTTGTCCAAATACCTGCTGAAGACACTATTCATAAGGCACATAAATGTAGCTGGTGCATTTGTGAGACCAAATGGTACCACTACAAACTCAGAATGCCCATACCTTGTCCTGAAGGCTGTATTATGAATGTCTTCATCCTTGATTCTCACCTAATGGTAACCAAGCCTCAAGTCTATCTTGGAAAATACCCTTGCTCCCCTCATTTGTTCAAAGAGGTCATCAATCCTAGGCAAAGGATATTTATTCTTCACAGTAACCTTGTTCAATTGTCTGTAATCAATACATAACCTGAGTGTACCATCTTTCTTCTTTACAAACAGAACTAGTGCTCCCCAAGGAGACACACTCAGTCGGATATACTTCTTTTCCAACAACTCTTGTAGTTGCATCTTCAATTCTAGCATCTCTGGTGTACTCATCATGTAGGGTGTCTTGGACACTGGTGCTACTCCTGGAACAAGTTCAATTGTGAAATCAATGTCCCGCTTTGGAGGAAGCCCTGGAATCTCATCAGGAAACACATCCTTGAATTCCTGTAACACCTGATAGTCCTCCAACCTAGGATTTTCATCTCCTAATGTCTCCAAAATATGAGCTGCATTCAACTGGCAACCCTTCCTACAGAACTTCTTTAACTACATTGCTGAAATCACCTTTGGAATACCTTTCACAACTACTAGGTTCCCTTCTTCATTCATGCATTCAAAATTCTTATTGTAACAGTCAAGCTTTACCCTTTGAGCTTCTAACCAATCCATTACAATGAGAACATCATAGGAACCAAGTGGTAGAACATTCATATCTACACAAGTGACCAATCCATTCATGACCAATGGACATTTCTCTACCACTTCACTGACCTTTCTCTTAGTCCTAGCGGCTAGCTGAACTAACCAAGACTTCCTATGCTTTACTTTCTTAAAAGCACAAATATCCACTACTCTAGGACTAATGTAACTGTGCGTAGAACCAGGGTTAATCAAAATAGAAACAGATTGCTCAACAATCTTACCTGTAACTTCAACCACAGCTGACTGGTGATTTGCCTGGCAGTCCTCCAGTGCTTCATAAATCCTAGGGACTTCCCTTGCTACTTGACCCACTGTTTCTGCTTCTTGAATGTTATAATCCGGTCTTGCACTCTCATTCTTGAGTGGACAAGTTCTGCACATGTGGGGTCCTCCACATCTCCAACATTGAAGTGGTCCTCTATTCTTTTGTGGATCCTTAGGCTTTTCTCCTATCACTCCAACTAGCTTACTCGCAGCTTGGGATGGCTGCTTCTGCTGATTCCTGAAGTTGGAAGGTTTGAAACCTTTCTTTCTTTGGTCAAACTTCTCATTCTTCTTGTCCTTCCATGCCTTATGGTAATCAGGTTTACCTTTGCTTTGCTCATAGCAATACTTAGCCTTCCTTATTGCTTCTTCAAGAGTTATAGGTTCATAAAACTCAATTCTATCTTTGTAAGACTGAGGTAATCCACTCATAAAACGCTGGACCTTCACTTTTTCATCTCTGATGTACCAAACATACCTCAACAACTCCAAAAACGTATTTGCATACTCTCCCATGGTCTGCTATCCCAATCTCAGCTCATGGAACTCCTTAATCTTGTCATCATAATACCTGTCAGAGAGGTATTTCTACTTGAAATACTTCTTGAACTGTTTCCACTTAAGTCTCCTTTCACTAATCCTCTTTACTTGCTTGAAGTGTTCCCACCAAATGGATGCCCTTCCATTCAGATTGAATATGGCAACTCTTTCCTTCATGTTTCCTGAATAATCATACACTTGAAAGTACTTCTTTACCCCAAGAAGCCAAGCTTCAGCTTCTTGTCCAGTCTTTACCTCACCATCAAATGTAGGAGTTTTAGCCTTCTTAAATTCATCCCCAAAGCGATCCCTATGGTGTCTCTTTCTTTTTATTTTATGAGAATAAGAACTTGAATCCCCACTAGATTCTTCAGAATCAGATGATCCACTAGAAGTTCTTCTCCTTCTCCTAGTACTACTCTTACTACCTTCTAGTCTTGTTGTACCTCGTCCAAAGTCTATATTTCTCTGCAAGTCTATTAAACTCTGCAACATTGCATCATTCAGCTGATGCTGCTCTTCCTGGGATTTAATCAAGCTTCTCATGGTGGTTGCAACATCTGACGGTGTCTCTTGGAATCTCCTTCCATTAGACTCTATGTCATCATTTCCATTACGGACATTTTCTCCCATGGAATCTTGCGCACGCTCGTAAGAAACTTGAGCATCATATCCGTCATGGGTTCTCATAACTGAACCACCACTCACTTACCAAACTGCACTACCTGGAATACTGCCCTTGAAGATGACTATGATTCTGCAAACGTGTTAGTAACACAACTATTATATGCATAACATTGATATAAATTAGAATTACTTACCTTCTCCTAGAAAAATCATAAAATAACAAATTTTCCCAAACACAAGATTTTCTTCATCAAAGAACGTCTGTTTGAGGGGGACAATGGGGATCAAGGGGGCATGCCCCCTTGTACAGGGTGGGTCGAGGGCAGCGCCCTCATTTTTTTTTTTTTGTAAATATATGATTTTCGCACAATCTGGCACATAAGATCGCTGCCACTTTCTCCTTTTCAGCCCTGAAAATCCACTGAAAAACCATTGAAAATCCTCTTGAAAAACAGCCAAAATTTGCTAAGAAATCCCACTGAAAAACTCAAAATTTCCTTGTACAGGATCAGGTCTCATCCCAACTAACATTATGACGTTTCAGTGGTCAGCACAACCAACTTCCTTCCCTGTTCATCGACGATCTGTTCGCCTACTTTTCTCTGGTGTGTCGGATCCGTAGTCCTCTAGGCTTTCGATCTTTATCGGTGATTGGATCCACTACTCATCGGGCGGCTAGTTCCATGGGCAGCCATAACGGAGGCTAGCAAACTCTCTGGGTTTCTGCAACGACAATCCTATCGGCAATTAGAACCCCTAGTCACTGCGGCATCGGCGGTCGAAACAACTGTCCATCAAAAGGATAGTCCACTAAACAGTCACAACGGCGAGTGCACGATCAACTAAATCCTTTTGAATTCATCATTGGTCTGTTCAACTAATCTTCTTCCGACACATTGGCGGTCCAAACCACTAACTTTCACCGATCGCAGATAGTCTCAACAGTTAGACAAATTTTTCAAAAAAAATCTTCTTCTTTTTTACGGAACATAACATCTGTCGGTGGTTGGAACCACTAAGCGCTATGTGTCGACGAACCCAACAACTAAGGTTTTTCGATGGTGGCATATCGAAAATTGGAAGCACTAATCATTATGGCATCGGTGGTCAGATGTGTTGTCCATCAGATGGATAATCTCTTAGGCGGCCGCAATGGCAGGCGCACGAACAACTAACTTTTGCCGATCCAAACAGCTAACCGTCGCCGATCGCCGATGGCCTTTTCCGGACAGTCCTTCAACTAAAAAGGGTCGGTGTTTCGGCGGTCTTCGGCGGCTCTCCGCCAAAACTATGGCTCTAGCTTCCACTAACCTTCACCGACGACTGACGATCACTTAGAGAAAATTCACAAGTTCTTCCTCCCTCGAGTGATCTTCCATCTAGCTCTCTGCTACATTGGAGGAGCTTTCCACTTAGTCTTTCGATGGGCCGACGGTCAGGCACTTAGACAAATTTTTCAACAAAATTTTCAAGAAATGTTCTATCATTAATTTCTGATCTCTGCTGGGCAGAAGGCAATCCTGCCTCTGTCACTGCATCTTCATGGTCGATTCAGGCCCATGCTGCAACATGAACTCTGATACCACACTGTAACTTCCCCGACCCTTCGACCGGCGAAGAGGACGCTACCATGGCATTAACCATCCGAGAAACCGCCCCATGAACATGTATGTACATAAAATGATGAAACAAAATGCTTTGAACTAGAACATGCATAAATGATTATTTATCATACAGCCGAAGCAAACATACATTCATACAAGCATTCAACATGTTCATCATATTCATTAATAGTAAATATGATTGTAGAAGTAAAATAGACAAGATTACTTATCTCACAAAGAACTCGTCCTGCAACCAACTACGCCGCTGCAACATTCCACCCAACCATATGCTAGCATTCTCCTAAATCTCTCAACAATGCTTCCACCTCCAAGCTGGGTATGACTCCCCAAGGAACAAGGAACAAGCAAGCTTACACATAGCCAAGGATACACAAAACACAGCCAAGCCAACACAGTTTGGTTTATTAGGCCATCAACAAGACAGCCAAGCCAACATGGTCAGGTTTATGAGGCATTCAAGGAGCTGGGAAAGGCTAAATGCTAAGCTGGTGAGCCCATTACAGAGCTAGGAACACCTACACCAGAACTAGCCTGACTTCTAAGACACCCACACACACCCAACACAAGGAATCAGTCCCTTCTCTACTACATAGTCCCTCAGGACCTGACTTCCCTTCCAGTGCTATTCAGGAATTGTGGAGAAGAAAGCCAGCTCTCTAGCTCTTTCTGTGTGGTTTCCAAACACACCAGGTTTATCAAGCAAACCAAGCCCCCCTCCCTGCTCCCAACATAGTTCGAAGACCAACCACTGCATACATGCAATCACATAAGCGATTCATAGCTTGGGCAAGGAAAACAACTCCTGAGTCATTCTTGGCCCTATCGTGGCCAAAATGACTCCCAATCTACTTACAGCAGTCCCAAAATGTATCAGCAAACACAGTTCACAATGTGGGGAAAACAACAGTCTGTCCTAGACAACAATGAAGTCACTGGGGAAATTTACACAGTCTGAAGATGGAAAGAAAAGCCAGGTTCTCAGCTGGGCAAAGGATAACATATACACAAGCCACAATCAGTAAGGAAAACATTAACACAGCTGAAAAACGTGAATGTCCCTTCACAAGGAAATCATGGATGAAAGAACACGGCTCCCAACTCGTTGTGTGAGTCAAAAACAGGAAAAATCATGTGCATGAGAATGAGCAAGACAATGGATTTTTGCGGTTGTCTCCCTTCATGAGGAAAAACGATAGCGAATCCTAATCGGTGCATGAGGATGAGAAAGAATGGAGTGAATCCCCCCCATTTTCCTGCCTACGTGAAGATAGAAAGTCTGCTGGTGGAGTGGGCATGTGGGCAAGGATTGGCAATCCTGCCACCCACCACTTCCCAGCAATAACTGCCCTCAACCAACATCAGCACTTATGAATGGGTGGTTGAAACATGGATTTTTCCCCATTGGTTCAAGGTTTAACAATTTCCCCCCCTTATCCTTGGGATAATCATGCCCTTTTCAATATGGTTGCATTGACATAGCTGGTTGGGTTCATTTAATTAAAGATGCATATTTACATGATGAAAAAACTTAATATATGCCATGTACCACGATAGACCATCGACAACGATTCCGTTCGCCGAAACATAACACAACTAAACCAATGGTGGGGCTTTTGCCTTGAGCTCCACACCACGATTCATTACAATGTATACATCATATACATTTAATGCAACGGGGTCAAAACCGGGGTGTTACAAAGGAGGTATAGGTATATGAATTTTTTCAGAATTTGCCTCCTCACTTTTGGTTAGAAAACAAACAGAGATCATTTTGAAACACATGTGCAGAATTAAGGAAGTGTAATTATGGGCACTTACAATTCAGGATTTTTTAGAGATCCTTAAGGATCGGATTACGACAAAGCTCATTTTTGTTAAACAAGAACAAATTTTCTCTTCCTGCTAGATGCATTAGAGAAAAACCATACATCATTCTCGATGTGAACATTGATGTAATTTTGCTACAGCAGAGACTATACATGCTCCATATGTAAATATTTTTTATCAATACAAACAACTTTTTTTCCTATGGAAACGAAATAGAGTAAAAATTTGGCATTCTAACTATTCTGGAAAAAATAGAGTAATAGAGTGAGTAATATAATAATAGAGTAATATTCTTCTCTACATGTTTTGATGTACTCTCAAACCAAACCCTCCTATTGAATGTTTATAGTAAATGGTTTTGGAAATTGGATGGCTAGATATATTGAGAAGACTACCCTTGTGTTAATTGCGTCGAGAGGCGCTCTACAGCCCATTGTGGGGGAGATCTTGGAACATTATGTAACGTTACTCTTGTAAATGTCGGCTATAAATAATATTTTCAATTATGATGGAGATGTTGTAAAGTTACTTTTTACTTCATGTAACGTTCCTCTTGTAAATATCGGTTATAGTTACTTTTTATTTGGCTATTATATTATGATGTAAATGTTATAAACATAGATGTTGTAAAGTTGATTTTTACTACTTACCTATTATGATATTATGATATAGATATTGTAATATTTGAAACATATAAAAACTCTTTTTCACGATTGCACTTAAGATATAAAATTCACGAACAACCTAGAGTGATAAACAATAGAAACCGAAAAAGTAAAGGTGCGCTTCATCATATTGACTCATTTTTTCTGCACTTGAATGGCACCTCATACATACAGTTTTAATGTTCAGGTCTTCACATATTTACGCATTTATCATTTCATTTTAGTATTAGATCATTGAGATAAATCATTGTTAATTCCCGCCACATTCCCTCACATGAGTTTTATTCAATTCCTGGAACTGGCTGAGGTTATGGCAGAAGCCGATAGTGCAGGGCATTCAGGCCTTTCCCCCTTTGGATATCGTTGAAAGTCCTAGCAGTAATCGTAGGTGATGTAATTTCTTCGCACCAATTCCAGATCTCGAATCTGCTCCTTGCTGAGCTTAGGAGAAATTAAATGATCCAAAATCCTGCCACACCAATTGCAGCACTTGGAATCCTCATGACGATGTTTGTCCTTCAATATTGAAGAGCATACGATGGTAATAAAGTCTATGTATTACTTTTTTATTTTAATACTATATTTTAATATAATTAAAATTGAATATAAATTTATTTGCATATATAATGTATAACAGTGTTTTGCTTTAATGCCATAATTCAGATAATAATTAAAAAAATATTATTTAAAATTATATATCAACCTTAGCATTTTGTGTTATATTACAAATAAGGAAAAAACAAAACAATTTTTTTCCAAAACACTTGGACTTTGGAGACTAAGTTGCTAGCACTCCTTTTTCTTTTGGTTACATATTTTATTTCAAGTGAAAAGAGACAAGAGATTAATTTTCTAAATTTGTTATTTTTTATTTTGCAAAATCAGAATATAATTTATGGTAAAAACTTATTAAATATAGTAAAAATGTATTAAAAACCTCTAAGACATCTAAAATTCCAAAGTTGATAGTTCATTGATAGTTGATAGGACACACCAAAGTTGATAGTTCATTGAGTGCAATACCTAAGAAGAGGTTTGCACCTCTAGAGATTTGATCCCTCTCAGCTCTTGATAGAGCCTAGGATTTGGATCTATGCTGGTTTTATTAAACCTAATATGAGGTTGCTCACGGTCAACCTATGAAAGGTGCAATTTTAACATTTTTTTACTAGTATGGACACTTGGTGTAAAATGCAAGCCATAAGCATAAAAATGCAAGCTAGGAATGCATAGCAGTCAAATTGAACATGAATGACTAAAATTGCAAGTATCCTCGACAAATTTAAAATTAATGACGAAAATTCTAAGTTGTTACGTAAAAAACAATGTGTAAATATTCAAAAATGGGCTTAATAAAATGCACACCACAGTCTATACAATTGTCATAAGTTGAAATTAACACCATGGGGTTGAAGATAGATATATTTTTGACAAAAAACTCAATCAGGTTTTTAAAATTATGTTTCATCTGTCGAGAGTTAAATTGACAAAATGACAACTTTTGTATTTTAAACCCAGTTTTACCCAAATCAGAGAAATGCCCACCTAGCCCTAAGTATTGGGTATTTTTGAGTGAGTTTAGTTGGAAATGATATGTTTTACTATTTTCCACATTATTATACATTTATTTTTTCAATTTGGGTTCAGAAAGTGTCTGTTGTGCAAAAACACTACATGGTTGTCTTGTTTTTATGAAATATCCACCTACATTAATAAAAATGCAAGTCAAACCCTCCTATTAAATGTTTACAGTAAATGGTTTTGGAAATTGGATGGCTAGATATATTAAGAGGACCATCCTTGTGTTAATTTTATATAACCTAACCTCGTATGCTCACGGTCGACCTACGAAAGGTGCAATTTTAACCTTTTTAGACTGTTACAGACACTTGGTGTAAAATGCAAGCTAGGAATGCATAGCAGTCAATTGAACATGGATGACTAAAATTCCAAGTATCTTGGACAAATTCAAAAAAAATGATTGAAATTCTAAGTCGTTACGTAAAAAACTGTGTAAATATTCAAAAATGGGCTTAGGAAAATGCACGCCACATTCCGTACAATTGTCATAAGTTGAAACTAACACCATGGGGTTGAAGATAGATATATTTTCAACAAAAACCTCTTTCGTTTTTTATGTTTCATTTGTCCAGAGTTAAATTGACAAAATGACAACTTTTGTGTTTTCAACCCAGTTTTACCCAGATCAAAGAAATGCCCGCCCAGACTTAAGTATTGGGTATTTTTTGGTGATTTTAGTTGGAAATGGTATGTTTTACTATTTTCCACATTATTAGACATTTATTTTTTAAATTTGGGTTCAGAAAGTGCCTGTTGTGCAAAAACACTACATGGCTTTCTTGTATTTATGAAATATCCACCTACATTAATGAAAATGCAAGTCAAACCCTCCTATTAAATGTTTATAGTAAATGGTTTTGGTAATTGGATGGCTAGATATATTGAGAAGACCATCCTTGTGTTAATTTTATATAACCTAACATCGTATGCTCACGGTCGACCTATGAAAGGCGCAATTTTAACCTTTTTTAACTGCTATGGACACTTGGTATAAAATGCAAGCCATAAGCATAAAAATGCAAGCTAGGAGTGCATAGTAGTCAAATTGAACATGACTGACTAAAATTGCAAGTATCTTGGACAAATTCAAAAAAATGACTGAAATTCCAAGTTGTTACATAAAAAACGGTGTGTAAATATTCAAATATGGGCTTAGGAAAATGCACACCACAGTCAGTACAATTGTCATAAGTTGAAACTAACACCATGGGGTTGAAGATAGATATATTTTTGACAAAAATATCTTTTAGGTTTTTAAAATTATGTTTCAATTGTCCATAGTTAAATTGACAAAATGACAACTTTTGTGTTTTCAACCGAGTTTTACCCAGATCAGAGAAATGCCCGCTCAGCCCTAAGTATTGTGTATTTTTTAGTGAGTTTAGTTGGAAATGGTATGTTTACTATTTTCCACATTACTATACATTTATTTTTTCAATTTGGGTTCTGAAAGTCATGTTGTGCAAAAACACTACATGGGTGTCTCGTATTTATGAAATATCCACCTACATTAATAAAAATGCAAGCCAAACCCTCCTATTAAATGTTTATAGAAAATGGTTTTAGAAATTGGATGGATAGATATATTGAGAAGAATATCCTTGTATTAATTTTATATAACCTAACCTCGTATGCTCACGGTCGACTTATGAAAGGTGCAATTTTAACGTTTTTTTACTGTTATGGACACTTGGTGTAAAATGCAAGCTAGGAATGCATAGCAGTCAAATTGAACACGAATGACTAAAATTGTAAGTATCCTAGACAAATTTAAAATTAATGACTGAAATTCTTAGTTGTTACGTAAAAAACAATGTGTAAATATTCAAAAATGGGCTTAGAAAAATGCACGCCATAGTACGTACAATTGTCATCAGTTGAAACTAACACCATGGGGTTGAAGATAGATATATTTTTGACAAAAACCTCTTTCAGTTTTTTAAAATTATGTCTCATTTTCCCAGAGTTAAATTGACAAAATGACAACTTTTGTGTTTTCAACCCAGTTTTACCCAGATCAGAGAAATTACCTCCAAGCCCCAAGTATTGGGTATTATTTAGTGATTTTAGTTGGAAATGGTATGTTTTACTATTTTCCACATTATTATACATTTTTTTTTCAATTTGGGTTCAGAAAGTGCCTGTTGTGCAAAAACACTACATGGGTGTCTTGTATTTATGAAATATCCACCTATATTAATAAAAATGCAAGCCAAACCCTCCTATTAAATGGTTTTGGAAATTGGATGGATAGATATATTGAGAAGACTATCCTTGTGTTAATTGTATGTAACCTAACCTTGTATGCTCACGGCCGACCTATGAAAGGTGCAATTTTAACATTTTTTTATTGTTATGGACACTTGGTGTAAAATGCAAGCCATAAGCATAAAAATGCAAGCTAGGAGTGCATAGCAGTCAAATTGAACATGAATGACTAAAATTACAAGTATCCTGGACAAATTCAAAATTAATGACTGAAATTCTAAGTTGTTACGTAAAAAACAGTTTGTAAATATTCAAAAATGGGCTTAGGAAAATGCACGCCACAGTCCATACAATTGTCATCAGTTGAAACTAATACCATGGGGTTGAAGATAGATATATTTTTGACAAAAACCTCTTTCGGTTTTTTAAAATTATGTTTCTTTTGACCAGAATAAAATCGACAAAATGACAACTTTTGTGTTTTCAAACCAGTTTTACCCAAATCAGAGAAATGCCTGCCCAGCCCTAATTATTGGGTATTTTTGAGTGAGTTTAGTTGGAAATGCTATGTTTTACTATTTTCCACATAATTATACATTTATTTTTTCAATTTGGGTTCAGAAAGTGCTTGTTGTGCAAAAACACTACATGGTTGTCTTGTATTTATGAAATATCCACCTACATTAATAAAAATGCAAGCCAACCCCTCATATTAAATGTTTATAGTAAATGGTTTTGGAAATTGGATGGCTAGATATATTGAGAATACTATCCTTGTGTCAATTTTATATAACCTAACCTCGTATGCTGACAGTCAACCTATGAAATGGTGCAATTTTAACATTTTTTTACTGTTATGGACACTTGGTGTAAAATGCAATCCATAAGCATAAAAATGCAAGCTAGGAATGCATAATCATTTTTGACAAAAACCTCTTTCAGTAGCCTTCTCTGCAACTAAATGGTTTATTATGTATACTTTGGTCAGTGATCCTTGTTGACATATTTAGGCTTGGAAGCCAAAATGGTAAATAGGCTAAATGTTATCTATCAGTTATTGAAAAATATAATCTTTACTGAGATAGGATGATATAGAATGTATGCTATTTCTGCTCTGAAATGAAAAGTATGATTTTTTTCCTGGGGGAAAAAAACATAATTCACCAAATATTTTGTTGATTATGGAATACTAGGATAAATAGCTACCAGGATAGTTTGAAGACGGAACATATGTATCTTTTCAACATCCCATAGGATAAAAAATGTATATTCTGATTTGAAACTTTCAAATGTCAAAGATAAATATTTTTTCCTTGGAAAACAAAAACCATTGATAACACAACATCAATATGTCATGTGATGCATCCCTGCAGGATCAACAAATAATACTACAAGGCTACAAAATCAGATTGCACAGTCAGGACTGAATCACTAACAATCTCAGCAAGAACACAAAGAAGACTATTTGGATTTCCCTAGATTCAGATTTATATTTAGTTATAAAAAATTCAAATTACAAAGTTCAAACATTTCACCATAGATATTACACCACAGATCTCTCATATGAAATTCACCATATTTATCATAGGTATAATGTTTACATCTCCAAATGGGTTGCACCAAACCTCATCCCCAATCCATAACAATGATGGACAAGATCCCATTGGTGTGAATCCCATGAAAAGTGCACATGCACACGAGACTATAGGCTATTATACAAATACCGAAATCTAAATGTTGGTCCCACTCTCCATTTTCCAACAGGTTGACTATCATTGCTTGAGCCTGAAGATAGCTGATATCTATCAGAAAAGGTTGGCCATGTATAGAAAACATCCTCCTTAAGATTCGCATAGCCTTCTATGGTGAACTATAATGCATTGTTTTTCTTCACAATCCTAGGAGGTACGGCATGCATTGCAATAAGCTCAAAAGTAACCATGAAACTTTCATTTGAACAAGGAATTTCCACAAAAAATTCACTATGTATCATGTTACAAGACCTTATGTGGTTGAAAACTTTGTAGGAAAGAAGATGGATATTGTGAGGATGGATTCGATGTGGCTGCAATAATCCAATGCATGATGGTAATGCATTGTGAGTTCCATATTCTGTAAAGGCAGCTAATCTGTCAGTCACAACTTCATCATCACCCTGTGTTGCAAGAAGTTGGAAAGTGGTGTGCTTATCATCTTTCATAGTAATAAAATGACAAAAAAAATTCTCCCTTTTGAGTGCTCTTGCCCCACCTTTTGATAGATCTCATAGTAAAGAAAACATCAAAAATTCGTGCAATAAAAATAAAAATAACATTAGCTGCTGTAAAGATAACATTAGTTGCACAACTAGGTGAATGTGGGGGAGGTATTTATATCATGTTCCTAGGCAATCAGTTTTTTCGTGTTTGGTTAGGTTGTGGCAGAGGATCAAACACTAGAGTTGAACTGATAGCCAGCTGGGATTTACTATTCTTTGCTAACTTTAAAAGGATCACATTACTTTAGGTTTGTAGAGATTCAAAATGCATCTTCGACTAGTTGGCAGGGATATCAATGTTACAGGTTACAAATCTGGATCAGTGGAAACAAATATTAACAAATGTTGGGAGTAATTTTCAGTATTTATCTTTTTTTCATATTCACAAGGAACTCAACACACAAGCATATTTGCTATCAAAGAAAACTATTGGTCTGGAAGAAGGTACACTTTATTTCGAGGAATTTATGTATTCCACATTAGTGGATAAAGGTTCTATCCATTGTAATTAGTTTATAGTCATTTGTGCATTAGATACTATCTGAAGACTTTTACATATGTGCACTCTACCTAGTTTAGTACATTTCCAACTTTTAATATTTTTTGTCTCAGTCAATAAGGCATAGTGATCAATATGTACTAATGATTTGATGTGGAATCTGTTCTATCCAATAGAACATACAACTAATGACTGTTACAAAGAGTCTCTACGGAGTCTAGCTGGTAGTTTTATTTGGAACTTATGCACCTTTTGTTTTTTGTAATTTTTCTTTGATTCATAAACATGAATAGCAAGAAACTGGGTTTTTTTCTGGGTGAAAAAAAATTGTGATATAAAGTGAAAAATATGAATTAAAAGATACATGTATATTCACCATCAATGATTTCAGTTGATATCAATAAACCTTGTTTTGTATAGAACACCTCATGTGGATGTAAATTCACACCTTGGGGAATATGGTGGCCTCTACCAATAACATCCAACTCACATTAAAAAATTCTTACCCAACATAATGTTCCACCAGTAGAAACATCTACTAAGCATTTCAACACTTCCACATGATATGGAATTTTCAATGACTCTTCTTGGGAAATACCAGGCAAATTTTCATAATAAATACGAACATACATGCCTACCTTTATGGTAAAATCAAATGGATTTGTGCTATGCACCAGAATCCCATCCATTTCAATGATTTTTTTTCTTTCAATCTTGATAAAATGATCATCTCCCAATAATGGAGTCACATCTGACCTAGATCCCATGTAAAACCCTCACTTGATGACTACAGTGGAACGATATTCATATGACCTTGAAGATAATTGTGATTTTATTTTAGATAATGAAGGTTGGTACAGCATAATTTTGCCACTATCATCTGCATACACCATTAGAATGGGAAAAACATCATCTATACTACGTGTCCATGTGCCACTAGTACCAATAGTGTAAAGAATTGGATCATTCTCACAAGGATCCAAGTTTGTCAACTCTACATTTCATGTATGGGACTCATCAATAACTTTGTAGAGAATGATCTCTTCTAAACCACTTTCTTCTTTAAGAAGGGCAACAGTATCAAAGTTTGGAGCTTTTCCCCTAACACACTGCATAGATGAGTGACAACGAAGTTGATAAGGTATTTGCAATTTGTAAAGTTGGACCTGAGCATCATTACCGCTAGACTCTATTTCATCATCACTCCAACAATCATTTTTAACAATTTTACATAATTGTCGTGACTTCCTTCGTTATTTAGATAATTGTTGCTTCATTTGTCGTTGTTTTTCTCGTATAGCATCCTCTTTTGCAAGTATTCAGAATGCTTCTTCCACGACTTCTGGAGGCAACAGCTTCCATTCTTTATGTGGCAATGGATTAGGGTATGTACTGAACATGATTAAATTTATAAAAATTTATAATCTGCAATCATGACAAGATGCCCAAAGGGGCCACACAGATTACACAGGGGATCTCTGAATTGGAAATAAACAGTGAAAAAAACAATCTAGCTCTATAGGCACAATATAAATGCTACACTAACCTTTGGTAAGAACCATTAATTTATTTTCTCCTTGTAACCAGGGTTATGGCATTGCATACACAACAAAATAAATTCTTATGAGTCCTATAAGATTACTGCATCAAAAAACTAGGGGTAAAATTGATTACTGTGCATATACAGTATTTGGTAAATAACTGTTATAGCAAGTCTGGTTAGAAAAAAAAATGTACAATGAAAATTAGAAAATGAATATTACAAACCTTATAAAAATATAAAAATATAAAAATGAAGAATTTCAAATAGAAATACAAATGATAGTGGTAAACTTACCCTGCACCATCATACATTGTCTTTGGTCAGAAAATTCCGATGCAATCTAATCTGGTTTGATCTGGAATCACATCCCATGTGATTTAAAATTGTACAACAGAAATTAAAAAATAAATGATACAAGCCTTATAAAAATATATAAATGAGAAAAATGGATTTTTAGTACTTTTCAATATGGTAAATTAAGTACACAAAGGTGGCCTATGAAGGGTATGAAGGAAACCACCAGCCCAACCAAGTCCAGCAGGTCCAACAAAAAGAGGAGAGGCTCATAATAGTACATTTTGCCTTAACCTTGAGCCTATAATATGTAACATATTTCCAAGGAAGGGCCTCTCACCTTTTGAATTCACTTTTTCCAATTCCACCTCCACCAAGGCCACCAAAAGGAAGGAATCTTGTAAACAGAAAACAATAGCCAAAACCCTTTAATCGGTCTCCCTCCTTGAACCTTCAGCCAAATCCCAAACAGAAATACAACCATATCTGGAAAAAAAAACATTATACCCTTTGTTCAGAAAATTTCCATGCAATCCGAATTGGTTTGATCTGGAATCGCGTCCGATCTGATTTGATCAGTGATTCTTTTTTATGTAGGGGATCCACCAACCTATGGTTCACAGGGTTATCTTGCTAATTTTTCTCAAGAAGGCACCTAGTTTGTTCACATGGTTATCTTGCAGGGCTTGTGAGTGAGGTCAAGCATGGCAGATGACCTAGTTTGATCAGAGGTTCTGGGTAAAATCGAAATGGGTCAAAAAATCCGTTGATGGAGGTTATGGGTAAAATCGAAATGGATCAAAAAATCCGCTGATGGAGGTTCTGGGTAAAATCGAAATGGGTCAAAAAATCCGCTGATGGAGGTTCTGGGAAAAATCGAAATGGGTCAAAACATCTGCCGATGGAGGTTCTGGGTAAAATCGAAATGGGTCAAAAAATCCACTGATGGTTACTACCGCGCATGAAAAAATCAAATTTTTTACCTAACTGCACATCGTTATCCATGCAAAATCGTTAACCACACCAGTTTACCTCACATGGGTTCGCATGCAGTCAAAAAAGATTTTTGATGAAATTCCCTTAAGTGATTAACTATGCTAATTACATTTTAATTACATTTTAATTAAATTTTAATTCATTCCTTATTTAGGATACATTTCGGGGATGGTAGTTTGTTATGGTGAACAAATTATTTCAGTGGGAAGGTAAAGAAAAAAAATCCTTCAACACTCTGAAAAAAAATCAGCACAACTCTAGTACTTGCACTACTGCTGGATCTACAACATCCATTTGAGATAGGAATTGATGCTAGTGGTTATGCCATTCGGGAATTCTTAATGCAACATAAAAAAACAAATATTCTATCACTCTTAAGCCTTCTATAAAGCAATAATTAACTATCCTACCTATGATAAAGAATTGCATGCATCAGTATATAGTGTGAAGAAGTGGAAACATTACCTAATGGGTAAAGAAACAATTACACATATTGATCATCAACCACTGCAATATCTTCAATCAAAATTTAAGTTACAACAATCAAAGCATTTCAAGTGGATGAGTTTTTTACAACAATTTCATTTGGTTATTAAGTACAAGAAAATAATTCAAAACAAGGTTGCAGATATGTTATTTACACCTCCATTAAGTGCTTCTATTGTTATTCAACAAATTCCTTTGGTACATTCAAGTTATGTTGAAAAATATACTGAGGATGAAGACTTTAAAGAAGTATATGAATCACTAATGCATGGATCTCAAAATGAATAATTAGATTAACATATTCATGACAAGTTGTTGTATCATCTTGGAAAAATCTGTATTCCACAAAGTGAAAGAGTGTGTATGATAAAAGAAGCTCATACTTCTCTCATTTTAGGGCATTTTGGTGTAGAAAAATATTGTAGCACAATTGAAGAAGTTTTGTTATTTGTCTCGAATGAATGATATTGTGTCCAAATATGTAAAAATATGTGTTATGTGTCCAATAAGTAAGCCAATTAATAGGAAGTTAGGCTTGTTCACTCCACTTCCAGTTCCTTCTCGTCCATGGGAAAGTGTGTCAATGGGGACTTTGTAGGAGGGTTACCAATGTATAGAAAAGGACATGACGGGTAAGGTGACATCCAGGCCATAGACTAGTTCGAAAGGGCTCCTCCCGCTTGAACTTTTCTTGGTGAATCTGTCAGCCCATAATGCTAATTTGATCTTGCTATCCCAAGCCTTCTTATTGTCGCCCACAATTTTTTTGATTATGGTCATTAAGTTCTCGTTACTTGATTCTGCTAGACCATTTCCTTGGGGATAGTAATTGGATGAGTGGGATAGGATAATGCCGCACTTGAAACAGAAAGATGACATCTCGGAAGAAACAAAGCATGGGCCATTATCCGTGATGATTCTAGCTAGCACACCGAATCTTGTGATAATCTTATCTTTTAAGAAATCCATGACTATAACATCGGTTTCCTTCTTGGTGGGTATCGCCTCTACCCACTCGGTAAAATAATCAGTGGCGGTAAGAATCCAAGAATAACCATTCCTCGAGTTATCTTTGAACTTACCGATGAATTCAAGCCCCCACTGCTAGAAAGGGGATTGGACTACTATTGGATTTAAAGGCAAGGCTTTCATTTGTTGCTTTCCGGTAAATAACTGACACTAGGGGCAAACTCTGACAACCTTGTGCACTTCTGAAAATAGGTTTAGCCAATAGTAGCCTACTCTAAGGATTTTCTGGGTGGTTGTTTTTGCTGCAAAATGTCCACCACAAAATCCTGAATGGAACTCAACCATGAGTTTCTTGGCCTCAGGTTCATCCACACATATAAGTATTAAACCATCGGGGTTTCTCCAACCCAAACCATCTTTTGTCAAACAATACTTAGTTGCTTTCAACCTTAATGCTCTTCTTTTATGGCCAAGTAAGTGATCGGGGCATGTAAGGTTGCGGAGGAAAAATATGATGTCAGTATACCAAGGGTGCTGCTCTAATCTCTGAAGCTCGTCTGATACACTTTGTTCTGAATCACTGTTCTGACAGATTATTCCTAAGGCCTTTTCATTTCCTTGGGTCAATATCTTTGCAAGACCCTGTCCCTTAATTAATTTAGTAGGTTTTATCTCCAAATCATATTCTTGAATCTTTGAAACCCACTTACCCCTGATCCCTAGACAATCCTGTTGAGACATGATATCCTTGATAGCTACATGGGGTACATATCCAATGATTTTGGAGTAACCTATATAAGTTATGAAATGTTTAAGGGACTTCACAAGAGCTTAGGCATGTTTCTCCATCATGGTATACTTCAACTCTGAATTTTGTAAGGCTCTACTCATAAAGGCTATAGGTTGCTCCTGTCCCTCCTTATTCTTTTGAAGCCAAACACCGGCAATGGTGTCTTCTGAGGCAAAGGAAAATATTTGGAATTCTTTGGAATAATCTGGACTAATCAAGACAGGGGACATGGATATGGCATTTTTGATAGACTTGAATGCAACTTTCTCTTCATCTGTCCAATCAAATTTAGCATCTTTCTTTAATAACTTTTGTAGAGGTTTCATTAATTCTGCTAACCTTGGCATGAATCTTCTTATGAAACTGATTTGACCATTAAAGGACTAAAGAGATTTTAGATTCTGAGGAAAGGGGACTTTCTTAATGGCTTCAACTCTCTCAGGATCAACCTTGACACCATCCTTAGAAATGATGTGCCCCAACAACTTGCCTTCATCAACTCCAAAGATTGACTTGGCGGGGTTCAAGGAAATACCATATTTCTAACATCTTATAAAAACCTACCTAAGATGACTTATGTGGTCAGATATTTCCTTTGAAAAAACAGTTAAGTCATCTTGATATATTTCGATTATTTTTCCTATAAGTTCTTTGAAGGAAAAATCCATGGCTCTTTGGAAGGTGGCACCAGCATTCAATAAGCCAAAAGGCATTCTTAGAAATTTATAGGTACCCCAAGGTGTGGTGAATGTAGTCTTATGTTGATCCTCCTTATTTACCAACACCTGGTTATAACTGGAAAATCCATCCAACATGGACATCATTCCTGATCTTGTTACTCTTTGAAGCAATGTTTCCATGTCGGGTAATGAATAATTATCTTTGAGGCATGATGTATTCAGATTTCTAAAAGCTATACATATTCTAATTGACCCATTCTTTTTTCTGACAACAACTAAGTCGGAGCACCAAGATGAATGTCTTGTAGGTGCTATGATCCCTGCTGCTAACATCTTCTGAAGCTCCTTCTGCACAATGGGGGCCAACTTAAGATTTATTCGCCTAAGTTTTTGTCGAAAAGGTTTGACCTCCTTAGCTTCTTCTGTGAGGGGAATGGTGTGTTGAAACACATCCTCCCTATAGGATTTAAGCTCATCATAACTAAAGGCCAACACATCTCTATACTCTTTGATTAAGTTGATCAAATTGTTCCTTTCCTTTTCCGAAGTACCCTTTCCAATTTTTATTAACTTGGGATCCTTGTCAGTTCCTATGTTTATTTCCATATAATTCCCAATTTTTATTTCTTCTTTTTGTTTTTTATGATGATCCTGTCAATCGAAAAGATTCTTGAAATCCATAAGGCTACTCAAGATGTGATTCCTTTCATTATCCTCGCACTCCTGATACTCTTTACCCTCCTACTGATAACTGATTTTGCAACCTTTAAACTCTTGTAGATTGTGGATGAATCTCAAGAGTTGCTCATCGTCTTTGAACACCTGCCAGTGGTCTATATTATACGGAATTGAAGGTCTGAAATTGATTTCCATCTTCCATTTCCATTAATCATTTCATCCGATGGCTGGAGGGTGGATGCTGCTACTTCCAATTTATCTGCTAACCCATTCATTTCCCTATGGACCTTTTGAATGTTAAGTGCATCGAACCATTCCATAGTGTCCCATGTGGCATTTCTATACTTTCTTAGTCTGTCATTTTTGCATTGATACTGATTCTTAATCAAGAGGACAACTAGATCTGAATCACCCTTTATGTTCAACATCTTTATCCCCATATCTTTAGCAGTTTCTAACCCTAGGAGCAATGCCTCATACTTGGCTACATTGTTTGATGATTCAAACTCTAACCTAAACGCAAAGTTGTAGATTTTATCTGAAGGAGAGATGATCACGATGCCCACACCTTTTTTCATTTTTAATGTTTTCCTTAATAGGGGCCATGAAATTTGACAAAATAGCATAGTTTCCAAAGTTATCAGTGAAATGAACAAATTCATTTCCGGGCTTCTTAGGGTTTTCTACATGTTGTTTCCTCAGATTTTCTCTGTGGAGAATCACCCTAGTGTTCTCTGATGCACGTATAGTAGCATATGTCCAATCCATTTGAATGTGCCCACCAAGAGTTGCGGCCCATTTTCTGGATAGAAGCATACCCCAATTATCTGGAACATCTATCACCACCACATCCATCGACATGTCGATATCATGATACTTAGCCAACTTAACCTATAAATTTAAGATTATGCCCACCACTTCAACTTCTCTTGCATCCATGGAGAAAACATTGTGGTAGGGTCGTGTGACCCTTAGATTTAGCTGTTCCATTACTTTTCTTGTCATGACATTTGATGAAGCACCTAAATCTAACATGCAGTTATGAAGGAGAAGTTTATCAACTAAGAGGGAGACATAAAAAGGCGGGTGGTCTTCTCTTCTCAGATCAACGCTGTTGAGGACTATAAGCATATCTATAGGTTCAATATGTTCAACTTCAAATATAGCATTGTTATTAGGAAGAGGATCCTCTTTGATAATATTATGAACTTTACTTTGACTATCCTCTAAGGCTTTCAACAACTTTTCCTTTTGACCAGGAATTTTAAGGACATCAGTTGCATAAACATGAATCTTAGCACTACTTATCCATTCTCCCATATCAATATTTGATTCAGGGACAATAGGAGGATCTGGGAGGGGAGGAGCATTTACCATTGGCTTGTACTGTTTAGATGGTGATGGCTTCTCTCTTCTTTGATATACTGCTCCCTTCAATCTAGCCTCCTTCATTTCCTTAATTGCTTCTGGAGAAGGCATTACACCATAAAAGTTGGAAAGAAGATCCTTCCCGTAACCGTAATCCGTGGCCTGCTGCCAATGCTGGTTTGATAAAGGATAGGTTCGGCCTACCATGTACACATGATCAGACTCGCCTGATGTTGTTTCATGATTAATGACCTTGGCCATTCCATGTTCTATAACTTGGTTTGCTATATAGCAAGTGCTTTCTTGGTGGAATTGATCACAAGGTCTACACCATGGAATGACTTCTTCTACCATTTTCAGTTTGTAGATTTCTGCGGTAAGATAAATTGTTGCAGTGTTTTTCCGGACAATCCGCAGTAGACATTTTTGGTCAAAAATGTCTACTGCGGATTGTCCGGAAAAACAATGCAACAATTCTTCTACCATGTTAGTTGAGTCTAACTAGTTTGGAATCCTAGGTTCTTGTTGAGGAGCTTTCTTCTGATACACCTAATTCTGTTTAGGCTTAAAGTTCCTAGGTCCATTATTTCTTTCCATTGTGATTATTCTATTCTGAATATTATTCAATTGTACAGATTGATTTTCCATGATTTCGTTCTGACTAATAACCAATTTTTCTATCATGTTAGTTACATTTTCCATGGGGTCTTTAGAGGTTGCCTTTTCCTCTAATTCAATGTCTTTTCCCTTCTCTTTGTTGTATGAAGTGTTTTCCCTAGTGTAACCTAGAATGTTGGATTTTCCTGAAGACTGCATATTCTTTTCTATTTTCTCAGCCAAATCCTGAGCAGTTTTTAGATCAGCCGACTCTTTGTCCCTTAACTGGTACCTCAAATCACCAGTGAAAGCTTCGATGTAAGATATGAGGATGGAGGCATCCCTTGGCTTGATTTATCTAGGGAGGTCCGCAACCACACGCCTGAACTTAGTATTAAATTCATCAATGGTTTCATTCTCCATCTTCTTTATGTTATGAAGGGCAGCAAGAAGATGTCTTGGTTGTTTCTTTTCCCCCCATTTCTTCTTAAAACCCTCTAGGAATTCATTAAGAGTTTTGTATGAATCATCACCAAGGTCAGCATACCATTCCGCAGCATCATCCTCTAAAGATAAAGCAAAGAGATTCATTTTGACATCTTCATGGTTAGAGGCAGCATTATTGCAGTAACTGACTAGGTGCTTATCAAACTTTTAGAGGTGAGACTTGGCAGTGATGGCATCATTTCCCTCGAATATGGGGAGCTTCTTGATAGCATCATTCGGAATGTCATGAGGACTACCTGCTATCTGAGAAAAGTCAAGGGGTTTGTAAAATTCCGTCATTTCTTGAGATTGGAAAGTATGACTCTCTACAAATATGTGATGGATATCTGAGAGGGATTGGTCTCCTAAATTTTCAAGGTTTCTACGAGAAGTCTGCCTATTCAATATTTCCCTAATAAACCTTTCGGGATCAGGGAGAGGATTTAATAATTGTCAGCGGTTTCTTCGGGTAGGAATTCTTGAAAGGATGTTAGACAGTGGAGTCGCCAGATGGATCGAGTTTTAATTTTTATATTTTTTAAAGACTAGATCAATCAAAAGTTTTTATCTTTTTAGTTGTTTAGAAAAAATTTAAGCTAAGTCGTACTCGAGAATAAAAATACTTATCCCCAGCAACGGTGCCAAAAAGTGTTGCCGCCTTTCACACACCTGGGTCATGTGGCAGAAATATTCAAGCCACTCGGTGTGTCCTTGGGGGAAAGTCTCAAGTCAAGGCTGTCACCTTGTTCTTGACTCCTCCGTTTAGGCTCAACTCCTAACGAAGCCAAGGGGGGTAGACCCTATTAAGTTACTAAGGCTGAATTACTCAGTACGGTGATGTTAAATTGAATGAGTTACTTAGGAGTTTGGAATTTAACCATAAACAATCAAAGATGACAAAATACAAAAATGAGCGCACGAAAGCACAATGCTGAGACACAATATAAATATATAGCAAGAAAATAACCAGTGCCTTAAAAATGGAGTCAAAAAAGAAATCAATGTACTTGCATGTGCTTGGAGTAAATGTTTTGCAATTGCCTCTTGGTACGTTTTAAGTTAACGTGAGGTGTGAGTTTATTAAAATTAGGCGAAGGGGTGGACTCCAGATATACCCGAGAGTACTTGGAGTATGTCCAAAACTAAATCTTCACAGCTACCCGTAAGGAATATGTGGGCTGAATGGAGTCTCTGGGGCTATTGTTCATAACACACCCGTTAGGGTGTGACAGAGATCGGCGCCCCGAGGTCACTTTTCAGAAGTTCCCGCTTCCTTTGGGTATTTTGCCACTGTAATGGTTTGATCTAGGTGTTGGATTTTCACCTGATGGTTTGTCAATTTGGGAGAGTGGATCCTAATTATACTAGTCACTCAAGTGCTTTTGATACAACTTGACTGATTGGATGAACCGTAGCCAAGCGCAGAGCATACACACCGGAGTCTTGTCAATTTTAGTAAATTTTAAAATTGGGTGTTCTTGTTAAAAAGAAAACTCTCCAGGAACCTCTTTCGATCCAAGTGGATCTCAATTGGGGAATCAAAGAGGGGTTAATTTTATAATAGTTGAAGAAACAAATGATGTAAAGGAAAACAAAGATACACAATTCCGATTTTTTAATTAGTCCTACCACGCATCTCTTTCCCCTTTCGAGTCAATTGGGAAGTCGTGGGGTAAGTATTAAGATTAATTTGAAATATCAAATATGGAATATGAAAATGATAATGTATCAAATTATACTACCCTGCAGATTAGAGCTATGCTAGTTTGAAAAGATATGAACATATAGTGAAAAATTGACACCGACGCAAATCCCCCCAGGGGGGATGGTGAATAGGCTCGAAAGAGCCTATTCGAAAGGACCTTTTCATTTTATTAGCAACGATTTACAATATCAGAAAATTAAAATTGATGCACTTTGGTCCTTGTTATCTGGGATCCAAAGGCTTACAACAAGCTTGTAACAAGCTAGAATTAAACAAGGTGGTGGGGGAAGCTTCCGGGAAGCTCCGATTCGTCCAAGAGTTGGAAATTTGGCAGAGTCTCCTCTTCTTTTTTGTTGGACCTGCTAAAAAATAGCAAGCAATCAGAATCAAATGTGCCCAAACACACTTTGAAAGTGTTTTGGGTTACTAAACTAGTTATCGAAAAATAAAACTTAAGTAAAATTTTGTTAAATTAGGGTAATCTAGTTTTGCAAAAAGGAACCAAGGAAAGCAAGCTTTCCTTGGGATCTTGGCTTGCTGTTTGGGCATCCAATAAGATGTGCACTTTTATTGCAGAATATGAAACTTTAAAGTACAGCAAAGGAAACTACCTTAACAGCAAGCTACAAATTTTCATTAAAATGCTTGCAAAAATAAGGTAATTTCAACTAGATCTCTTAAAATACAACTTTATATTCAAAACAAAACTAAGATATAAACTTAAGAGAGGATCTTACTAACTAGATCTATATGTAATTTTTTTAATGAGATAGATCTAAGCAATAAGATTCCTTAATAGTAACCAGTTTGAAGAAAATGTAAGATTTTTGAAGGAGGAAAAGGAGAAGAGAAGTGCTTGTCGCTAAAGCAGATCTGCAAAGGAAACGTGTTAATGAAGCACCGAGGGGCACAATATTCGCAATATCTATTGGAAAACCAATGGAATCAAACATGAACCACAGATCTTCCAATCATGGCAAACCTATAAGCTACACAACAAATCCTGCAAACAAAACCATTAAATCTGAAGATACATATGAGAAGTAGATGATACAGCATGCAAATAATCTTATTTAACATACAGATATTAGCTCATTCAAACATATGTAGCAAAATAGAAGTAAGTAAGCTTACTTACAATGATCTATCCCTATGATTCCAATAACCATTCAGGCAGACAACAGTTAAGTGCAAAAAATTGAAAAAATAGCAGTTTCACCTCAAATGCAGCATGATAATGATGATCCACACATGAAAGGTACTCCATAATTGAGCCTCCAAAGCTTCTCTTTATTTCAACAAATGATGATCAATACACAATTACAATAGCAAGCCCTTCAATCCAGCTCTAACTAGCTTGGAAGAGGCTGCTGTGCTTGGATATATACAAAAACAAGGAGATCCAGCCCAGGGGGGGTGCAAATCCCAAGGAGATAGATCAAATCAGCTGATGAAGAGTCAATCAATGCCTGATCTGTGTCTAGCGGAGCCATATTCTGAGTTTCACTAAGTGCAACTGTCAATCAGGGGGCTGATCTGACTGACACCTCAACCTGTTGACTGAAGCATCCATCAAAACTCATCCAGATGAGCCAAAACGTGTGGAGGAGAGAGGGAGGGCAAAATTCCCCATAAAGGATGCTGAAAATCAACTCTGGATCTGATTTGATCACCTCCTTCAGTCAAGGATTTGTCAGATCAAGTCAATCTGGTTCAGATCTAACTGATTTCAATCAAATCGGCTGAGAATCAATTGATCTATGATTCTGGATTTGCTCCATTATTCTTCAATTTATTAATTAAAATAATCAATAAATGATATTTTGGGGCTTTCTGACCTAAGTGATGGAAAATCACTCAAAACTAGGAAATAGTGGGTCCATGGGTTTACATGGTGCTCTTAGCTTGAAAATGAGCACCTACATGATTGAAACTGATTATTTGGCCCACTTTTATTACAAAATCAAATTTTCCAATTAAACTATTAAAAAATAGCCTAATTTTTGGAAAAAATAATTTTTTAATGAAAAACACTGAAAAAACTAAAAAATTGAAAAATTGAAAAAACCTAGGGGGACTTAGACATGTTCATATGACTCAACCATGATGTCTAGCATGCTTATACATTGACACATAGACTCTAATAAACTCAATAGGCCTAAATGCCAAGTCGACCACCCCAACTTTGGAGGTATGGAGTGAAAAGCTCAGAAATTATCAGTCGTTTATTCAACAACCAATAATAACCAAGGGAAAAAACACCCTGGGCTGATCGGATTGACAAATAAAGTCTAAGAGACAGAGTCTTTTACAGACACTATCATGCTAGAACATTTATTACAATTCCCCCATGGGATATGAACATGTGATATAGTACAACAAGCACTTCCCAGAAGTACTTCCAAAGGTCTTCTGAAGTCCGAACAAGTTATCCTTGTCCGGTTCACCAGGCTCACTTGATATAAAACCTCTAAGTAACACTTAGGTGGTAACATTCTGGCTCCATCTAGGGACACATTCTCTGACTGATCTTCTGTTCAAGGAGAGGATGTGAGAACTCTGGAATCTCTGGGTCCTGCATAGCAATTAGAGTTTGTCTGTAACATGTAAAAAAAAATTAACTATAAAAGCAAACTAATGTACATAATTAATCTATGGTGTGTAAAAAAGAATATTTTACAAAACTAATATACAGAGGAAACTATTCAAACATGGTACAAAATAACTATAATACAACAATATCTATGATACAACAACATGATATATATAAAATTTAGAAATACATGCCGGGCAAGGTTTAGAAATTGGCTCTAAAACCACCGATGCCAAGAAAGGCATCAAAGTGTCTCGGCGAAAAACAACTTGAGGAGGAAACCATTCACTGGCAGGCTCAACCTTTCTCCTTCTAGGTCATTTAGATAGAAGGAGTTCGTTCCTGCTATTTCATCGATGATGTACGGTCCCAACCACAAGCTATCGAGCTTTCCATGTTCCCCAGGTTTTTCCTGTCGTTTGTCCCAACGTAAAACCGTGTCACCTACTTGGAAGGACCCTGGCCAGGTAGACTTATCAAAGGCTCTCTTGACCTTGTCTGAATTTCAGATACTATGGTCAAGAGAGTTTCTTCTACTCTCATCTAGCTCGATCAACTGATTTATTCTGTTTTGGATGGCCTCTTGATCTGAGCTTAAGGTTTGGAGAAACTGATAAACTGGAAGCTTTATATGGACTAGTAAGGTGACATCGAGGCCATAGACTAGTTCGAAAGGGCTCCTCCCAGTTGAACTTTTCTTGGTGATTTTGTCGGTCCATAATGCTAATTTGATCTTGCTATCCCAAGCCTTCTTATTGTCGCCCACAATTTTTTTGATTATGGTCATTAAGTTCTTGTTACTTGATTCCGCTAGACCATTTCCTTGGGGATAGTAATTGGATGAGTGGGATAGGATAATGCCGTACTTGAAATAGAAAGATGACATCTTGAAAGAAACAAAGCATGGGCCATTATCCGTGATGATTCTAGCTGGCACACCAAATCTTGTGATAATCTTATCTTCTAAGAAATCCATGACTATAGCATCAGTTGCCTTCTTGGTGGGTATCGCCTCCACCCACTTGGTAAAATAATCAGTGGCGGTAAGAATCCAAGAATAACCATTGCTCGAGTTATCTTTGAACTTACCGATGAAGTCAAGCCCCCACTGCTGGAAAGGGGCTTGGACTACTATTGGATTTAAAGGCAAGGCTTTCATTTGTTGCTTTCCGGTAAATAACTGACACTGGAGGCAAACTCTGACAACCTTGTGCACATCTGAAAATAAGTTTAGCCAATAGTAGCCTGCTCTAAGGATTTTGTGGCGGTTGTTTTTGCTGCAAAATTTCCACCACAAAATCCTGAATGGAACTCAACCAGGAGTTTCTTGGCCTCAGGTTCATCGACACATCTAAGTATTAAACCATCAGGGTTTCTCCAACCCAAACCATCTTTTGTCAAACAATACTTAGTTGCTTTCAACCTTAATGCTCGCCTTTTATGGCCAAATAAGTGATCGGGGCATGTAAGGTTGCGGAGGAAAAATATGATGTCGGTGTACCAAGGGTGCTGCTCTAATCTCTGAAGCTCGTCTGATACACTTTGTTATGAATCACTGTTCTGGCAAATTATTCCTAAGGCCTTTTCATTTCCTTGGGTCAACATCTTTGCAAGACCCTGTCCCTTAATTAATTTAGTAGGTTTTATCTCCAAATCATATTCTTGAATCTTTGAAACCCACTTACCCCTAATTCCTAGACAATCTTGTTGAAACATGATATCCTTGACAGGTGCATGGGGTACATATCCAATGATTTTGGAGTAACCTATATAAGTTATGAAATGTTTAAGGGACTTGACAAGAGCATAGGCCTATTTCTCCATTGTGGTATACTTCAACTCTGAATTTTGTAAGGCTCTACCGGCAATGGTGTCTTCTGAGGAAAAGGAAAATATCTAGAATTCTTTGGAATAATCTGGACTAATCAAGACCGGGG
>LPNX011021784.1:34140-89172 GCA_001517045.1 Pseudotsuga menziesii | reverse complement strand
CAGATTGCAATGAAGCCAGTGGAGAGAATGGAAGCAATGCTTGCGTTAGGAGTCAGACCCACCGTCAGACCCACCGTCATAATACCATAATATGTGGTGTTAAGGAGCGTGAAGAACATCATATAAAAGTACCAAAAGAATTTAGCCGCTGTCCACCGGAAGTCGATGAATGCATAAACCGTCACTCCATACAGCACCGTTTGCACAAACATGTATGGTACTTCGATCAAAACCTGACTCAGACACAAATATAATTTTATGATTTCATCATGAATCTAACTTTGCGATGAGAAAAAACAAGGTGATGCACTTTACAGAGACAATGAAAGAGTGCTTAATTAGAGTGTTTACCTGAGCAAGGGCATAGGGCAGAGCAGAGTACATTCCTGCAGCTTTCTCCCTGTAGAACACTGTTCTTTCAACATCCACTACTGGTAGCACAGAGACAACATTACTGAAACCTATGAACAGAATTGCAGCGAACATGGATCCCATTGCATTCAATATATCTTGCTGCGTGTGCCTGGAAAATATTATAACCATCCATAAATAATAAATAAGAACCGAAGTTAAGTTCGGTTAACAAGAGTTTTAATTTGAAGTGTTATACTCTTGGTAGCTGAAACGAATGCTTACGTTTTTCGGCCCATTCTCCAGAATGTGGTGCCAAAACGAAAACCACATGCAAGTGTGAACAAGCATCGAACGCTGTTGTATTGAGGATTTCGCCAGTAAGACCAATGCTGCTTCCACAGACAAGCCATGGTTTGAACTGTTGGCTTTTGAAGCTCAAATCATTTGAGCCAGGGACAGCTTTACTAATTTCCTGAATTAGAGCTTCATTACGTCTGCGCAGAAACTAAAATGGATTACCATTCCGCTGTATTAAAAGTCAAATAAAAAGATTATCTTTCCGCTGTATAAATAGTGACTTACTGGTAGAGGGATGAATTTCTCTAGATTTCTACAAAGTCAACTCCAAGACAAATTGCTGAAGTGAAAGATAGAAAGCCGCACCAGCAACTTGCAGGGGTTTGAACTGGAGACATACCGTGGTCATTAATCCATCATTTACAAAATTCCAAGAAACCTGTGCAAAGTTCGAATGCCATTGGAATACATTGAACTCTTTGAGGGCGCAAGCGAGGGGTTTATATGCGGTTTGGATAACCAGATCGAAGTTGAGTGCGGACAGAAGAAAATGCTCAGCCTTCAAGACTAACTGTCGCCTCTGCTTGAAGAAATAGGGTTCTTTCATGCGTTTTGCAATGGCTGGGTTTCAGTTTTCATGGAGGACTTCGTAGGAAAGCACAGTCAGATCATTCAATAATTTCCGTGAATTTACCCACACACCTGCAAACGCCAAATCCACCAGTCCTCGGAAGTCATGGATCTGCTGACTGTTTTAATTATAAATAACATAATAATAAAATATAATAAATGTTGATGTCATAATAGCCATGTGTCAAGTGAAAACCAGATACCAAACTCCAAGGCTGACATCATTCTTTATTGGCCAATTAGAAGTTGACAAAATAGCAAATACAAATATTTTTATTAAAATTTAAAATATTTAAAAATTGCTATTTTTCATATTACAAAGTTAAACTTTGATTAGAGATTTTAATCTTTTAAATATATACCAATATGCATCAAGTAATACCAAAAGTCAAAAGGGTTTGAATTCAAACGATTACAATATACCAATATACCTACTGAGGCAGGTATAATAATATAAATGATAAATTATTAAAAAAATATAACATTTAAGCTCCAGAAACAAAAAGAGACCAGTGCAGTGTCGGTTCTTATATTTTCTTTTCAACCAGTAAAGGAATCTGAGAAGTATCCAGCCATCCATAAGAGGAATTCAATTCCTTTATATATATATATATTAAAATTAGAGTGGTTGTCCATCCAATATTGTAAACAGTCATCATAAAAAAACAGTCAGGATAAAAACAGATTATGCTTTAAAATTGTCAAAACGAATTTACAGAGTTGTCAAAACCCTAACTGTTTGGGTTTCAAATTCCAAAGGAGATGATCGAAAAACGCCAGCAAAAATCAATAGAATGATACCCAGGACTCCACCAATAGTGCTATTGTACAGACCAAAGAAGCCCACGGCCAGACAGAGCACAAATTACAGGCCCCCAGAAATGTAAAGAGTCCAACAATATACAAAATGATACTAACCAGAACAGCAAATACAACATCTAAGGGCTGTTTTACCGCCGGTGTCGCAAAAATGGTCGTCCATAGAGAACGACAGAAGTGAGCACTATGCCACATTGAATATGCTCAAATGGCCTGCTGACAAAATGAGCCCATTCTCACAAATTTCAAAATGAATGATGTCCACGTCATATAATACATCCATGTCAGCTACCATTAATAGGTATGCTGCTCAGAGCAGACCAACGGAACCGGATTACTGTGCTACAGGAAACAGGCAGGAAGCGAAACCCTGAGTAGCATTACCCGTGATGTATCTGTCTTTTCCTCTTGCCCTGTCTCGTCTCTGCTCACACTCCTCCGCGACATTACAGGATTCGAGCGCGGGACCTCCGAGCGACCACCATGAGTTGAAAATCTTTCTTCATCATCATTCCTCCTTCTGAGCAAATGGGATAGCAAGAGCGCTACAGTCGCCATTACAATCACCTCTCACAATAAGAATTGTTCCAATTTCTAACACTAATCCACACTGCAGTAGAAACAAGGCAAAGTGATAAATAAATAAGAAGAGGAGGAGGATCTATGGGTATGGCGGCATCCGGGTTTCAGATTTTCAACTGCGCGGGCGCCCTACGGTTTTGCTGTCTGCTCTGTGGGCGGGCGCCGGAAAGGGGGTGGTTTCGGCTGCTTAAAGGGGTTGGTTTCGGGCGCCGGAAAGGGGGTGGTGTGGCCTTTATGTTAAATTTAATGTAATGTTCTAGAAAATTCTCAAAGCTTCTAATGGACTTAGATGTTGGGTTGAACTTTATTAAAAGGCAATTATGTAAACATATTTTATGATTTGGTCACGCTGAATTTTAAGTTATCCATCCACGATCTCAAATGCATATGTGGACAATCCAAGGCGGTGATGCTCATTATGGTGGTGTTCGGAGAGTATTTATATTCTTTTTTAAAATGAAAGTTTCAAGCAAGTGAAAGAGTCAAGTAGTTTATTCTCTGTTTTTAAGAATTTAAAAATTAAATAATAAATATTATTACTTGAAAAAATTTAAGTTATTCAAAATGCAGATACTTGCATGTAGATACTTATATAAGTTTATAGAGTAATCCATAAATCGTCAAGTTTATATATAATGGTCTAAAAATCATCCATTACACAATTATAATATTTATAATAAAAAGTTTTAATTATAAAATTGAAATAAAATAGATTAAATATAGGATTTTAAGATTTTATAATCATCAAATTTATAATAAAAATATATAATATTGAATTATTGAAATAGGATAAAAATATATAATATTGAATTATTGAAATAGGATAGTAAAAAAAACTATATCTAGTCTGAGAATATTGAACTTTTACAAATATATGTAAACCAAAAATTATAAATAATTTTATAATTATTTAAATTCATTAAAAATATATATATTAAATTTTTGAAACTAGATTTTTCTTGGAAATTCTTGCTTGGTTTGTTTTCTTTGATAATAAGATTTACTTGAACCTGCATTTATACTTATGAATTAGTTTATTTTGCATTATTTGATTTAATCATTGAAAAAGTTCAACTTTTTTGATACCTTTTTAGCATTTTCTAAATGCTCAAAGACCTCTATCATGCAGTTATTATCTTTCTTATAAGCAACAAACAATGCTATGGCTTCCAAAATTAGAGATTGACAACATTCTTAGATTTTCTATTGAATTATCAAGAGCACAATAAAACTCAATTGTGCACAAGAAAAATTATGTGCAAAGCTTGAAGTCATTTGATTTCCCTGTCTTGATTCCACTATTCCAAGAGTTTTCATGTTCTTTGTAAGATTAGGGAAATTGGAGTTATGATCAATTTGTTTGTGTTTCTTCCCTTAAAGGTTGAACAATTTTGATCACAACCCATGTTTGAGTGTGACTTACCCAAAATACTAAAAGTTCACCTAAAAAAAAGAAAAAAGAAAACAACAATAACAAGAGCTTTTTGTCCACAGCTATGAAATTAATTCTTCCCATGTGTATAAACATGTAACTTCCCAAAAACCAATATACCTTTCCATAAGCAAGGTCAAGACCAACTTCATCTCAACTCATATAGAGTTGAATCAACACACTCTTGATCTATGCACACAAGATGAATTTTGTAAACACGTAATATCAATTAGAAAACACAGTTTGTAGTGACAATGCACAACCGAAAATGTATAAGGAATTCACCAAATTCATATACAAAACATTAATGAATCAAAAAATGTACTAGGAATTTACTGAATGCCTACACAAAACATCATTACATTACTGTCAATATACATCGAAGTGTCTTGTATCTCAGTAGATGCCATTTTGAGGACCGCGGAAAGATGCAGAGGGTTCAAAACCTATTTGTGCATTCCCCATATATCTAGATACTTCTCAATATGCTCAATATCCCTGCAATCGCAATGCCAAAGAGGAGAGGCTTGGGAAATGGACTTTGTTAGAGGCTTCAGGAAATGGAATTGGAGAGGCTTGGGATATTGACTTTGTCAAAGGGTTGGGAAATGGACTTTGTTAGATGCACAAAATGTTAGTGAAATATTTGTGTAAAGTCTAATGTATATGATTATTGTTTTGATTTTTTGCTAATAGGAACAATAATAAAAATGGTCAAATCGGAGGTTGTTCTTCAACCAAATTTTAGATAAAACATAATAAACTATTTTAAAAAATAATATTATTTTCATAACTATATTAAACATTAGGTTTGTGATGAGTTGTTCTAATTAATTGTAAATGGTGGAACATATAGTCTCTACCTAAGACATGGACTAATAATGATGTACTTATATTTATGTGTGTTGTATGTCTCTTAAACACTCAGTTTAAATTTGTGTATATAGATATATTTAGTTGAAATGTATTGTATATTAAATGAATTAACAAAATAACTTTAACTTACAAACAATCTTTCACATAGGAGCTCAAGTCACATATACCATATTGAAAGATGAGTGTGACATCGTGCATGTTACTTTATGCCCAAGTGCACCCACCAAATGCACCAAGTCGACATCCATCCATGCAACATTTGTTCAAGTGGTCATAGCTGATGCACACCCAACCAAGTGCACCAAACTTAGTCCACCTAGACGACGAGCATTCAACCAAGGGGTGTTCATCCAAGTTTTCCTAAGTCATATATAAGCCAGTCAATTATTCTTTCCATTTTTTCAATCATGCGTAGTACATGCTTATGGATGAGGCTACCCATGAAAACATTTTCTACCTTGCCAAGTTCCCTCCCAAGCTTCTATTGGTCTAACCAACTAATCCAAGATACCAATGTATGTTATGCATGCAACATTCAGACAAGGGAGCCCAACATGTTTGTGGTGTGCCTTGCCAATGGGCCAAGACACTCTAAAACAGGTTCATCTAGCCATCAATCTTAATTCACGTATGTCTATGTTAGTAAACCACCACCAAGGTGATTGCACAACAAATGTGTCCAAAAACATTCAAGGATAAGACCTTACAATGACGTCCAAGCATCATGGCCTATAAATAGTCGATGACAAAATAACTTTAACTCACAAATAGTCTTTCACAAAATAAATCTAAGTCATATATATCATATTGAAAGAGTAGGATGTTGTGCATATTGTTGTATATATATATTAATTACAAGAGTCATCAAACTAACTAAGAAACTTATCAACATTGCTTTAAACAAACACACTATTTAACCTACATTCCAAAGAATCTCAATCCTATTTGGTCTCAAGCTCAAAGTCATCCTTGGAATCACAATTAAAGAAGCTTCATCCTACCAAAGTGATATGAATGATTATATATTAAGCAAACATCTAATAATCACAATTTTTCAATAACTGTTATCAATTATTAATTAAATGTTTAATAGTTTAATCATTATTATCAATTATTAAGTAAACCGATGAGAACTTAACTAAAAAGTTGTTCAAGATGTGAAGATTAAAAATATATATGTTTAAGTTCTCTTGAAAGACTATATCAATATGAATGGAGTTAAATATGCAAATATTGATAATGGTTTGGTTTAGATGTTCTTTCAAAGAACACTTATATCCTTCCATAAGTTTTTTCTTACCAATTTTGAGAGTTGTTTAAGATGTGAAGATTAAAAATATATAAGTTTAAGTTTTATGAAAAGACTATTCATATCAATTTGAATGGAGTTAAATATGCAAATATTGAGAATGGTTTGGCTTAGGTGTTGTTTCAAAGAACACTCATAAGATTTTTCTTTCCAATTTTGAGAATGGCCTGGTTAAGGTATTTTATATCATATTATATAATAACCTTTTGTTTTATTAATATCATATAATAACCTTTTGTTTTATTTTTTTGGTAGATATAAAATTTAGTGATACTTAAAAGTGTTAAGTTTTTATGGTTATATAAGATCTTATAACATTTAGCATCATAACCATAAGTAAAAGGATCACTGAAATATAGACAAGCACAGCCACACAAAAAAACACAAAGATTTATCCTGGGAAACCCTCATGGGGAAGAAAACCCAACAAAAACTTCTTATGTATAAGATGTATAAAAGACAACCCAAAACCAGTTGTTCTCCTCCTTTTGTTCTCTCTCTCTCTCTCTCTCTCTCTCTCTCTCTCTCTCCTATGTGCTACACAAGTGAGTGAGTCTGTGTTCAAACAAGAACCACAACTCCTCTATTTATACATATTTGTCAATTGACTTTTGCACTAGACAAACCGGCCCCAATAAACTGTTTGGGCCGACTTCACCTAGGATTACTCAAAAACAATATATTATATTATTTATTAGGGTACTAAAGACCCGACACAAGTGGAGGCTTTACCTCATGACTCTATGATGACCAAATACAATAGTAACACCATGTCGGAGGAATGATAACATCTCCCTTGGGTTACATCAGTAAAATACATTTAGAATATCCTTTGAAGTTACAATATTTCAACACTCCCCCTTAACGAGAAGCTTATTCTACTAACAACATCATCATAGACTATAGGAGACTAGAGAGACAATTACAACAGTACATTGAGGAGATACATCTATATGTCACAAGAATTTTTTCACAATTAGTAACTTGGAATAGTTACTCTTCATCTTCTGCATCACATGATCACTTGATCCTTTCTTTGTGGCAACACATCGATATTCCGATCCTTCATAGCAACACTTCGATCTTCTGATCCTTTGCAGGAGTACTTCGATCTTCTGAACCTTTGAAGCGGCACCTCGATCTTTCGATCCTTTGCAACAACACTTCGATCTTCTGATCCTTTGCAGCAGCACTTCGATCTTTCGATACTTTGCAGCAGCACTTCAATCTTCTGATCCTTTCCAGCAACACTTCGATCTTTCGATCCTTTGCAGTAGCACTTCAATCTTCTAATCCTTTACAGCAGCAATTCGATCTTTCGATCCTTTGCAGCAACACTTCGATCTTCTCGATCATTTGCAGTAGAACTTCGATCTTCTCAATCATTTGCAGTAGCATTTCGATATTTCTCGATCCTTTGCAGTAGCACTTCAATCTTTCTCGATCCTTTGCAGTAGCACTTCGATATTTCTCGATCCTTTGTTGTTGTACTTCGATCTACTTAATCCTTTGCCACCACGCTATTTGTAGTACACATGATCTATTTGCGGATGATGCAATCCTCCATCAACATGATCCATGAAATTGATCAACTGAATTGTTTACAACTAAATGTAGATCTTGACCGCACCCAGTGCCGGTCCTATCGTCTGTGAGGACTCATCGTAGACCATCCATGCCACATAAGTTAGGACCAACCACAATTGAGTATTATACTACGGTATATACACTTACGTGTAGGCATACTCTTCCAAGTAAGAGTATAGTCTACAAGGAAAATATCGACTACATACACAATGTTAGTCCTAGCGTCCGTGAGGACTCATCGTAGAGCATCCAGACCACTGAGGTTAGGACCACTCCTGAGCGAGTGTTTAATATACAATATCCACAACTGAATGTGAGTACTCTCCATAATAGTACCATCTTGCAGGGCCATCCTTAGCTAGTAAGGACCACTCTCATGAACAGAGTGTTATACCTCCTATCCTTAAGAGAGGATACTATCGTCCGCAAGTGAATGTGAGTACTCTTCATGCAAGAGTAGCATCTACAAGGCCATCCTTAGCTAGTACGGACCACTCTCATGACCAGAGTGTTATACCTGCCATCATCAAGAGCGGATACTATCGTTCACAAACAAATGTCATACCATCATCACTATCATCCATCATCGATGTCAATCTCATCATCACTCCCCATTTTCCGGGATGATTCATATTATCAACCTACTCCCCCTTTGTCCGAGGAGGGTTCACAGTGTCGACTTGTTCTTCCTTTTTTAGGATAGTCCATATCTTTGACTTGTTCCTCCTTTTTGAAGAAATTCCACATCTTCGACTTGTTCTTCCTTTGTGAATAAAGACCATGCCTTCAACTTGTTCTTCCTTTCGAAAGAAAGTCCATATCTTCGACTTGTTCTTCCTTTCTGAAGAAATTTTGTAGTATCATCATCATTGTTTCTCCTTGTGAGAAAAGTCTTTATGAACTACACCAATATTTTCATGGAAGCTTGGTCACCACACCAGCAGCTTGCTCAATGGTACTCACATACTGGAGTTTTAATTCTCCCTTCGGGACCATATCCCACAGGATTCTTTGTCATCTTTATGCAACTATGATTGTCACAAAGAATCATTGTGGTATCCAACTCCATGTCAATTAGTCCTAACATCATCTTTCTAAAGCCATATGGCTTCCCAAATAGCGAAGCAAGTTGCCATGTAATCTGCTTCAGTTGTACTGAGAGCAACACTAGACTAAACTATGAGATCATAGCGGATCCCAGACAATAACATCCACCTGAGTTCCTCTTTCTATTTGAGACACTTCCTGCCCAATCTGAATCTGTATATCCATATAATCTGTAGTCATGATCTCTGCCATAGTAAAGTCCCACGTCTATCGTACCTTTAAGGTACCTCATCACATGCTTTGCAACTATCAGGTGAACACATCTAGGGTTAACTAGACACTAACTCACGGTGTTCACAGCAAAGCATATATCTGACCTTCTGTTCGTCAGATACATCAATGACTCAATAATCTGTCTGTACTGAGTTATATCCACTAACTCTGATGTCTCATCAGACAACAACTTCATGTTGGTACCCATGGGTGTGGCCATGGATTTACAATCCAACATATCAAATATTCTTAAGATTTCCATAACATACTTTCCTTGGCTCGAAAAGATTCCTTCTGAGCTCTTCCACACTTCTAGCTTGAGGAAAAGAATGCATCAATCCAAGATCTTTCATATTGAATTCTTTAGCTAGCCTCTTCTTGCAGTCTGTGATATGTTTCTCATTTCCAGTAAGAAATAGATCATCCACATACAACAATAGTATGTCAGGTTCATCATCCATAACCTTAAGGTAAAGGTTAGGATCAACTTTACTCTTGGTAAAGTCCATGTTTTCCAAGAAGCTATCTATTCTTCCATACCAAGCTCTAGGGGCTTGCTTCAATCCATACAGAGTCTTTTCAACTTACATACATGAGTCACCCTGTTTTCGACTTCAAATCCTTGTGGCTATTTGATGTAAACCTATTCCTTAATCACACCATTAAGGAAGGCTTGTATTTACATCCATCTGGTGTATATCCCACTTCATCATGGAAGCAAGTGTCATGATAGTTATGATGGAAGTGTACCTTGCTTCCTGGAGCAAGTGTCTCTTCATAATCGATTCCCTTTATCTAAGATAATCCTCTAGCCACAAATCTTGCCTTTCTTCCATCAACAACATATTTTATCTTTCAAATCCACTTGGAAGATACCACACTCTTGCTTTCTGGTTTTGGTACTATATCCCAAACATCATTCTGGTATTCTTCCATCATTGCATCTATGATGAGTTCATTCTATTAGGTCATCGACATATCCTAGTCTTCCTCATTCAACCTTGAAGGTTGGAACCCACTTTACTCTTGTTAAAGTCTCGGTCCATCAGGAACTTTCCATCTTGTCGTACCATGTCGAACTCAGAGATCTTCTGTAGTCACTCCCCCTGAAGCGGAGTATCATCTTCCCTCTGCATTTTGTACTGGAGTGACAAGTAGTATCCTCTACTATGTATCCATCTCAGGTTACTAGATACCAAGATCCCTTTATCTTGAACTTTGTCGAAAAGTTCCTCTTGCACCCATCTATGAGCTTGTTGTCTTCTATAGGTTTCCATCTTCAACTTTGTAGCAAAGGTTAAGATATTCATCACTCTAGGTGATCTTTCAAGCTCCTAGATGTGCTTTTCTATGGATTCCTTCTGAGCTCATTACAAAGCATATTCTGTACAGGTGGTTCTTTGCTCGATATATACTTCTACTAAAGAAGTGTGTCTGGTCAATAGAGTATGTCATGTCATAGTCTATTCTTTCTAAGACAAACCACAAACCTTGCTTTGTACACTTGTTCTTGTAGATCAATATGGAAGACACTACGGACTTCCCTTCAGGTCTCGGAATCATATCCTAGACATCATTCTCCGTGATCAACTGTTATTCTTTGATCATAGCGTCTTCCATAGCTGGAAGAGTTTGCATCAATGATGTCACCCAACTATGTCACTAGAGTGTGTCTGAGGCCTCTTACTTTAGTTTGGAAGTCTCGCCATACTTTTCTTCATCTTGAGTTATCTCTCGTACCCAAGGTGGTCTTCATCTTTCAAAATGGATCTACCGCTCTCTGAAGCTCTTTCTTGCGTCATGATGTCTCTGACCCTGGGAGCTTCAGGGTTATGTTTCTTGGAGTGAATATTGAATTTTCATTGCTTGATCTTCAGAACAAGTCTCATCTTCCCTTTTCTTGTAGGTGGTTGTACAGGACCTTTCCTACAAGTCAAATGTACCAGTTGCATGGTTAGAACCATTTCATAGAACATATGCATAACAACAAATTCTTATGCATCATGCAACTGCAAACATTTTATCATGCATAATACACAACACATACAGGAAAAGACAATTCAAATACTTATCTTTGTTTGTTTGTCATCATCTCCTTCTGGATCAGCAACTTCTTCTTTGACCAGTGAGATTGCTTCAATCTCATGCTTGTTTTCTAGAATGTTGCTTCTAGTAGACTTAGGGTTTGACAGAGAAACCCTAGTTTTTAAATTGAGGTATCTTTCAGATCTGATTGGATAGAAAGATGCACCTCCACAAGGCGAGCTGAGCAGTATACTCATTTTCCCAAAACTGTGATCAAAACTGCAAAATATCTGATGCCCTAGTTTTCTTCAGTTTATTCTACAGAAATTCCTGATATTGTTTCTACGGTATCTCCGAAATTACTACTCCTCTATGTCTAAAAATTCCCACTGAGGTAGCCTTGTCTGTCCTCTTTCCACAGCCGGAGGTTGGAGGAGAATTGGTTTCACCAATTGGGATTTATGCGTGTTTTCCCAAGGTGACTTATTTCGGGACTTTTCAGAAGAGCAAACTTGTACGGACTTCCACGTGTCACTGTGTTACCTTCGGGGTCTGAAATGTTTACCACATAAAGTACAGTCCGTGCCCTTTCTGGAACATCTTAAGAAATTTCATTTGGACCTTCGTAGCCCAAGATATAGAAATTCTCGCTAGGTCACTTGTTTAAGGCTGAATCTTGGGAGAGGATAGAATCCTAACTTGGAGGAACCATATCTCCCATAATATAACGAATCTGAGGCTGAAACGTTTACAATGGGTACATCAAGAATTTATCTTCGGCATGTGAAAGTTTCGGCTCCTGATCCTTCTCCAATCTCGAGATATAGCGAATGTACCAAAACTACTAGTTTTAGTATTTTAGGGTTTTCAAGCATGAAACCCTAATCTTCAATAGTTGTAGCTGTAGCATTGTTTCGGCTGCACAACAACTTCTTTCAGGGTAGCTATGATACCATGTTAAGTTTTTATGGTTATATCAGATCTTATAACATTTAGCATCATAACAGAATAACCATAAGCAAAAATATCACTGAAAGATAGACAAGCACAACCACAAAAAAGAACACAAAGATTTATCCTAGGAAACTGTCATGGGGAAGTAAAACCAGCAAAAACTTCCTCCATATAAGATGTATAAAAGAAAACCCAAAACCAGTTGTTCTCCTCCTTCTGTTCTGTCTCTCTGTCTCTGTCTCTCTCTCTTGCCTATGCGCTATACAAATGAGTGAGTCTGTGTTCAAATTTATACATATTTGTCAATTGGATTTTGAACTAGACAAGTCGGCCCCAATAAATAGTTTGGGCCGACTTCACCTAGGAATACTCAAAAACAATATATTATATTATTTATTAGGGTACTAAAGACCCGAAACATGTGGAGGCTTTACCTCATGACTCTATGATGACCAAATACAATAGTAACACCCCATAGGAGGAAATAATAACATTTCCCTTGGGTTACATCAATAAAATACATTTAGAATATCCTTTGGAGTTACAATATTTCAACAAAATAGGATATTTCTAGCATTGCTCACATAAAATGTAAAATTCATTATAATCTAGGTCATCAAAACTTACGTATAAACTTTACTATGTTTATTAAATTTGATCAACCAATATTGATAAGCATTCATGAATATTTTTTTAGTTTGATGATTAATTAAAATTCCTTTGATGACATAGTTATATGAAATATAAAAGGGCGAGATTAAAAAATATCAACAATCAATTCATTTCATTCAATATATCCATATATTTATATGGAATATAAAAGAAAAGGATAACAAGGATAATAATTTGTTTAGTCTTTTGTATAGGTTGACAGAGACTATTGTTAATTATTTATTGAGCCAATAGATTGGGTCAATTGTGTGAGAATTGCTTCTCAAGCAGATCTAGGAGTTGAGCCAACCATCAATCTTTCTTGATTCATGCAAATCCGAAGGATGAGGTGTATCTCACGACCAAACAAGTTAAATCTTGGTTTTCGAACCAAGCCAGGCAAGAGATCCTGGCACAACTGGTTTGTCCGAAGACAATAAATTGAAAGAGCTGACAAGAATTCATCCACATAGTGAAAGAAGAAAGAGTGCCCAAATTTCAATAAGAGAATATCTATGTAGATTATGACCCTCTAAGAGAGATAACGCTTCAAGAGACTAAACCAAATCTTCCAGAAGTTCAGGATCTCTAGGGTAGAGACAATTTCTTGTTAAATAAAAAGCTAAAATCGGGCCAATCTTTGAAAAAATAGGTTCTCCAATACATAATGGTTTCTTTTCCCAGAAAGGTGACATCCATTACTTTCATGGATTGCACCTACCGAGTGATAAATATTTAGATCCAAAGACGAGGGGCCCTGTGAGCTTTGATCTAGGGTGATTGTAGGGAGTCTCGGCACTATTGCCAAATGAATCCCGTAGGGATTTAAACACACTCTGTACTGAATGCTCGAGACTCGGCCTTAAGCTCGAGTCTATCTCCCCCAAATTATGAAGTAAATTTAGGTTATCCTGTGCAGTTTCTCAGGATCTTACACTCACGCAGATTCGCAGATTGCCAAGCTCCTTTTCCAGCATTCTCCTCTACAATTAGGTTGTGCATATATTCATGGAAGACAGAAGGGCCCATTCTATAGCCTAGCAGGGGAAAATGTGAAGGGCCCATTCTATAGCCTAGCAAGAAAAGTGTGTAACTCTTTCCATGCTCATCCTAGAGTTGACAAGTGTCCTTTATAAAAACTAATACAAAATTATAAAAAAATAATGCATCGACTCAAATTAGATTTAAAATATTTAGAATTGCATAAATAAAAAACTACATAAATTAGATAAATTAAAACCATAACCATTACATTACAAGCTTTTTCAACATTTCCACTCTATAATGGGGTTTGTACTTAGAGAGATTTGATCCCTCTCGACACTAGGTAGATCCCCTTTTAAGATGAATCTATACTAGTTTAATAAACCAAACCATAAAGTAAACTCTTTGATCGAGCAAAAGTTGAACAAAATGATCTGCATTCTAACACCCAAATCAAACATAATAATGTTTAGGTCGTTGTGTTGAACAAAACACATAGGACAACCCAAGAATATATTCTGAAGACATTCCAATATCTAATAATGATAAGAGGTTTACAAAACCGTTATGATACCATGTAAAGATTTTAGATAAACCGAGATCAAAGTTGATACCATGTAAAGATTAAGATTTCTATAGGGTTCACCCTGTTTCAGCTTATTCATGGAATTGAAGCTTCGTTACCAATTGAGTGTGAAATTCCTCTCTTAAAAGGAGTTATTGACAACCTACCAACACTAGCGAGTTAGAAGAACGCCTAGTTTACTTGGAGCAATTAAATAAACATAGAAGGGATGCCGCTACAGCAAACGAAGTGCATAAAAAATACATCTAGGATAAATATGGTAAGTTAGACCATATGAGATTTCAGGGTAATTATAACAATCAACAATAAATAAGTTTCAACTTTATTTATTGGTTAAATAAAAACATGTGTTTAATGACAATTTCCCATTTAGGTTAAAAAATTCTAAGGTGAATATGCTCTTAATCAAGATGAAAGATGATGCAGGTAATATTATATGAAATATCCTTTTATATTAGTGGAAGGTTAATAGTTAAAAAAAAGGTAACATTTTATTTGAGTCTAGAATTTGAGACTTTGTTGTTTCAAATGAAGCACAATAAATGAAGACAATACCTTAATTGTTTTGACTATTCAACAACGATGCATTGCATTTTATCGAATGTGAAAAAGACAAAGATTAACTATTGCATAGTTATATTGTAACAGTTATATGAAATATGTAAAAAAATTGTCAACATAAATTTATATAATCCTATTATAGATTTATCTTCACTCCAAATTTAAGAGGAACCAAATCTTTCAAAACATAACCTTTTACTCAAATCTTTACAGTAAAAAGCTTACACCTAAAACTTTTAATACTTCTCAATAAATGATAAATCTATAATTAAAATATGTTTTATGCTTTAAATTAATTCTATACTGATTTGATTTATAAATCAAATAAATAATATAAATGATTAATTATTAAAAAAATATAGCATTAAAGCTCTAGTAACAAAAAGAGGACACTGCATTGCCAGTTCTTATATTTTATTTTGAACCAGTGAAGGAATTTGAGAAGTACCCAGCCATCCATGAAAAGGAATTCAATTCATTTTTTAAATTTTTACATAATAAAACATATATATATATATAGTCACATCTGATCAGGGCAGGAATTTGCCGATCAAAAAGCCCCAGAAAAAATTAGCAGAGCGAGACCCAGGACTCCACACTATTGTAGAGAACAAAGAAGCCCACCGCCAGACAGGGCACAAATTACAGCCCCCCAAGAAATGTAAAGAGTCCAACAATATACAAAATGATACTAACCAGAACAGCAAATACAACATCTAAGGGCTGTTTCACAAAAAGAAACAGCAAAAATGGTGGTTCATAGAGAACGACAGAAAGTTCTGAGCACCATGCCACATTGAATATGCTCAAATGGCCTGCTGACAAAATGAGCCCATTCTCACAAATTTCAAAATGAATGATGTCCCAAAGAGATACGTCATATAATGCATCCATGTCAGCTACCATTAGTAGGTATGCTGCTCAGAGCGGGCCAACGGAACCGGATTACTGTGCTTCAGGAAACAGGAAACAGGCAGGAAGCGAAACCCTGAATAGCATTACCTGTGATGCATCTGTCTTTTCCTCTTGCCCTGTCTCGTCTCTGCTCACACTCCTCCACGACATTACAGGATTCGAACGCGGAACCTCCGAGCGACCCCCATGAGTTGAAACGTTTGCAAGAAGAGTAGGATCTGCAGATTCTTCATCATAATTCCTCCTCCTGAGCAACTGGGATACCAAGAGCGCTACAGTCGCCATTACAATCACCTCTCACAATAAGAATTGTTCCAATTTCTAACACTAATCCACACTGCCGTTGAAACAAGGCAACATGATAAATAAATATGAAGAGGAGGAGGATCTGTGGGTATGGCGGCATCTGGGTTTCAGACTTTCAACTGCGCGGGCGCCCTACGGTTTTGCTGTCTCCTCTGTGGGCGAGCAGGGGGTGGTTTGGCTGCTCAGGATTGCCTTTATGTTAAATTTAATGTAATGTTCTAGAAATTTCTCAAAGCTTCTAATGGACTTAGCTGTTGGGTTGAACTTTATTAAAAGGTAATTATGTAAACATATTTTATGATTTGTTCACTCTGAATTTTTAGTTATCCATCCATGATGTCAAATGCATGTGGACAATCCTAGGCGGTAATGATCATTATGACAATCCGAAGTCAAGTGTTGGGTAAGTATTTATATTCTTCTTTAAATGAAAGTTTCAAACAAGTGGTATGCCAATTAAAAAATAAGAGCGTCGATCAGTTTATTGTCTAGGGGCTGGATCGTATTCGTCTTTCTTGAAGCTCAGTGCACAAAGATTTTGGAGGGCATGTGGCGTATGGGGACCGGCTCCCTGGTGTTGGATCGATGGCACCCCCAGTTCGATCCTTTAACTGAGAGGATTGTTAAGCGTCACTTGTGGGTGCTTTTACCCCACTTGCCATTTCCCTTATGGAATAAGAATGTTTTGGAAGGCATAGCTAATACCATTGGCAGGTATGTGGCGGTGGAGAATGATTTTCACTTGGTCTTTGATAAAAGCGTGGCTAAAGTTCTTGTGGAATTGGATATATCATCGGGTTTACCAGCTGATGTCGAAGTCCTCTATGGGGAAAGGCTATTAGTCCAAAAGCTAGACTATCTCAGAGTTCCCTTCAGGTGTAATTTATGCCACGAAACTGGACATCTCAGGTGCCAATGCACTCGCCTTCGATCTTATCAGGACGACTCCGGTTCTAATATCCTACTGTCAGTTGATTTCAACAACTGCTGCATGCCTCGGTCTCCTTCAGGTACACCTGTTAAGTCTTCCTTTCCTACTGTCATGGTTTCTGATTCATTTCTTCAGGATGTTGATAGTCTCATTTTATCACATTCGAAGGTTACCCTATCCGACCCATCTCGGCCTCCATTTACTGAGAATGAGACCCTATCCACTCACCTGAGGGAAGATACTTTGTAGGAGACTTCTGCTTCTTTACTAATACCTCCTATCAATGATGCCCTGGATATTGTCTCATGTTCTCCAACCTTAGCCCATGAGACTCCTCACACTTTCCCGAAAAAGATTCTGGGCAGATGGTTTTATCCTCCCACGGCTTTCCTCCCTTGGTCACTGTTTCTGACCCTCTTTTGCCTATCTTGCCTGTCCCGTCTCCCCTCTCCCAGACTGCTTCTGCACCTGTTGCCCCTGTCCCCCCACTCTCCTCTTTAACTGACTTCCCACCCTTGGGAACTAGGACCACTGCTCCTTTACTTCCCCTCCCTCCCTCCAGTCCTACAAACTCTCCCTCCTTCTCTGATCCTTCACTCAAACACACCCTCCCCATTTTTTCTGCTTCCACTCCTACCTCTCCATCTACTTTACCACTCAACTCCATCCGTTTCTCTAATGTCACTATCCGAAAGAAAAAGAAAGGGAATAAGAACCTCTCTCCTAGTTCTCCCCCTTATATCCCTCTTTCTGTTCGTTTAGAAGCTGCTGATGCTGCCTTACCTTCCTGGGGACTTAGAGCTATGTCACCCCATAGCGACATTCCATGAAAATTATTTCCCTCAACGTTAGAGGCCTTGGGGGCAAGGCTAAACTTCATCGCCTCCGCTCTCTCTTTCACTCACTCAGACTGGATATGATCCTTTTACAAGAAACCATGTGCAGCACCTTTCCTGCACTTTTTGCTTTCTCAAAGATCTACCCTACATGGGAGTTTTGTGCTACTGATGCCCTTGGTCTCTCCGGTGGTCTCCTCATTGCCTGGGACCCTCTAAAAGTCAGATGTCGTGCTTTTCATACCTGTGTGGGTATCCTCCTGCAGGCTTCTTTTAGAGGTCTCTCTTACCCTCTCACTATCCTCAATGTTTATGGACCCTATAAAAACCGTGAATCTTTCTGGGATAAGGCCTTCTCTAGCGGCTTTCTCAATCTTCCCAACCTAGTTCTAGGTGGTGATCTTAACTTGATACTTCACTCTACTGAGGTCTGGGGTTACAATCCCTCTCCGGATCCCCTATCTGGGTATTTCTCATCCCTTTTTGATGCCCTTGATTTACGGGATCTGGCCCCTACTGTTGCTGGTCCTACGTGGCGTAATGGCCGTGCAGGTACCGCTGGCATTAGCAAAAGACTGGACCGCTTTCTGGTTTCGGGTACTCTGATCCCCAGCCTTGGGACCCATAGAGTCTGGACCCACTGCTCTGACATTTCTGATCACTATCCTATCATTTTGGAATGGGACAAACATAGATCCTCTTTCAATTACCCATTCAAGTTTAACAGATCTTGGCTTAATGATCAGCATTTTGTGTCTTGGGTTACATCCCTTTGGCATCAACCTTCTCAATCTGTCTCTGTTTCTGCCATGGACTCTCTCCTTCATAAGATGCGCTCTCTCAAAACTGAAGCCAAACTTTGGATCAAGAACAAGCAGTCCATTTTGGATGGGGACTTGAACATTATTGAAAATTCCATCACATCTCTCCTTGCGAACTCTTTTAGTGGTATTTTATCTTCTAGTGATCTGGAACAACTTACCCTTCTTAGAACCAAGAGAAAGTTGATTCTGGATCACTCCCTTCTCACCTGGCAACTTAAGAGCAGGACTAAATGGAATTTGGAAGGTGACTCAAACACGAAATACTTTCATAGAATTGCATCTGGTCGTCGAAACCAGAATACTATTTGGTCCCTTCAAGATGAGTCTGGTATATCCTATGAGGATGAATCATCACTCAAAGCTCTGGGGGAAGCACATTTTGCTAACATCTTCAAAGATGATGGGGGTACTAGTCTTCTCCACCAACTAAAAGTCATCCTTCTCTATCCTAGGATGATTCCTGTGGAAAGGGCTGATGACCTTACCTGTGGAGTTTTGCTCGGAGAAATTGAATTTGCTCTTAAGTCTTTTAAAAAAGATAGGAGTCCTGGTCCGGATGGATGGCCTGTTGAGTTTTACATGCATTTCTTTGATCTTCTGGGACCGGATCTTTTATCTGCTGTTGATCTGACTAGGGTCTTGGGTATCATTCCAATCTCCCTGAACTCCACCTTTATCACTCTTATTCCCAAAAAGGACAAGCCGCTGACCTTTGCCGATTTTAGACCCATATCTCTTTGCAATCTGTTGTACAAACTTATCTCCAAAGTCATTGCTGTCAGAATCAAGCCCTTCCTGGACTTGGGTATTTCGCAGGAACAATATGGGTTTCTCAAAAACCGCCAGATCGTTGATCCCATTGGCATTGTTCAGGAATCACTTCACTCCATCAAAACCAGGAATCTTTGTGCTTTTATTATTAAGTTGGATCTCATTAAGGCATTTGATAGGGTAAATTGGACCTTTATCCGCCTTATCCTGATTCAGATTGGGGCTCCACTACAAACTGTCAACTGGATTATGGGCTGCATCTCATCCGCTACCTTTGTTGTTCTTATCAATGGTACCCCCACCAATTTTTTTCCTACTTTGCGTGGTATCCGTCAGGGATGCCCCCTGTCGCCGTTACTTTTCATACTTGTCATTGAGGGTCTCAGTCTGTTAATATCTGATTCACGTTGTCATAGTCTTATTCGTGGTGTCAAAATCACCTCTTCTCTTACCTTGACCCATCTTCTTTTTGTTGACGATGTTATCCTTTTGGGTACCGATTCACTACAAGAATGGGCAGCATTTGAAGTAATCTTGGATACTTTCTGTAAAGCCTCTGGTATGTCGATAAGCCTGGATAAATCTGTTCTCCTTCATAACTGTATTCCTGCTCCTGAGCTCCACAATCTCTCCAGTGTGGTCCCTTATAAATTTTCTCCCATCACCTTGGGTTTCAAATATCTTGGGTTTTACATTAAACCCCTGGGACATAGGACAAAGGATTGGTATTGGCTTATACAAAAATTTGAAAAGAAAATTTGTTTATGGACTCATAAGCTCCTATCCTTGGGAGGCAGATTGGTTCTGGTACAAGCTGTTCTCTCCAGCATCCCCGTATATTGGATGGGTTTAGCCCCATTGCCGGTCTCTATCTTGCAGAAGTTGCGCAGTATCACATTTGCTTTCCCGTGGGTATCTCATGGGCATTCTCATAAATACCACCTTGCTTCCTGGTCGGACTTATCACTGCCAAAGAAATTTAAGGGTTGGGGGATTAAAAATTTACACTGGTTCAATATATCTCTCCGCCTAAAGACCTTTTGGAGAGTTCTTTTTAGTGACAGTCTTTGACATCGGGTTCTTATATCAAAAGATTTGAGACAGTCTTCTGTCACCACATGGCTCCGGGAGAAAAAATTCTGTACGAGGGGAGTTTCAGTTATTTGGAGAGGGTTTATACAAACCCTTCCTTGGATGGGTCCGCACCTTACCTGGCTTGTGGGAAATGGCAGCGACATTTTAATTGGTACAGATCCTGTGATTGGCAACTCTGTGTCTTTCTACTTTCCTGAAGACCTTCGATCTTATCTGGAGGATCTAGGCATTACAACTCTTGCTCTGGCACATAATATATTACCCGATGCACATCAGTACTGGTATACTGCTGATGAATTATATCTTGATGGAGATTGGAAAAATATTTGGAATGCATATATCAGATGCTTGGATCTGAACGGTATTTGACTTACCAATGCACCTGATTCTCTAATCTGGAATTATAATAAGAACAATGGTTTAGTCACTGCTGATAAAGTGTATGAATATATTATCTATACTATTCAGCCTGACCTGGGCAGCAGTTTGTATGATACACTTTGGACGCACCACCTCCCAAGGAAGATTGGTTGTTTCTCATGGCTGGTTTTACATAATAAAATTCTTACATGGGACAATCTACAGAAGAAAGGTAAAATTGGCCCTGGCATTTGCTCCATGTGTTATGCTAATGATGAATCTGTTCATCATATTTTTGTCTGCTACCCGATTTGGAGAGGTATTCTGGGGGCTCTATGTGACCAGCTTCAGCTATGTATTCCCCCTGTTTCAAATTCTATCTCGGCTTTTTTTGAGGACTGGGAAAGCACCTACCATTGCAGCTCGGCTCTGTATTTTTTCCCACACCTTGCGATTTGGGCTGTCTGGAAAGCCCGTAATAGAGATGTATTTGATGGTATTAGGGTTAATATTTCGGTTGTTATGCATCAGATTCTTAATGCACTTCATTTTTATCCCTCACGGGCTGCCACCAAAAGTAGGAAAAATAAATCTAACAGAAGTTGGGCCCAGACCACTCATGATCTTTCCATGTGGTTTCTTTGATGGTGCTGCAAACTCTTCTACTACTGGCATTGGATATTGTATATTTCTCAATGAGAATCATCGCCTTGAATTTGCGCTGGGGGTTGGACAGGGGACCAATACCAAAGCAGAACTGCTTGGTCTCTCGGCAGTTCTGCACTCATCCCAAATGATGGGTTTACCTTTGACCCGTATCTTCGGTGACTCCCAGGTCATTATCAATTGGACAAACGATATTTCTGCACTCTCCCCACCAGAGCTCTTTCACTGGTGTAGGGAATCTCATAAGCTTCTTAAAAGCTTCATTGATCTCTCCATCATTCACATTTATCGGGAATTCAATGGGATTGCAGACCGTCTGTCCAAACAAGCACTCGTGTACTCCCCTAGATTTGGGTACTTCTACGAAATTTTGGATGACCAGTTGGTCCACAGTGACTCATATTAGCTTTTCTGAGTGTATATTGGGAAATTTCCCATTCTTATTAGATATACATTGTATGTTTGTCAGAGTTCTTCCTTGGTTTGCAGCTCTGGTCTCATGTCTCCTGATAGATGGGAATGATGATGGTTGATCATCTTTATGATGAGGCAGATTACTGATGGGAACACTTGTCATTGTTCACCCTTCCCTTCGGTTGCAATTCGACATGATTCTCATTATTATGATGTATTATTACCGATGTATCCCCCTTTTTGGGTTTTTGGATGGCTGTTAAAAGGCCCTTTGATTCTTAATAAAGAATATCAAGGACTGATTTTTTCTTCCTGAAAAAAAAAGAGCGTCATGTAGTTTAGTCTCTGTTTTGAAGAATTTAAAAATTAAATAATAAATACTATTACTTAATTTTTTTAAATAATTATTAAAAAAACGTTATTCAAAATTATATATATAAATGGAACAATCCTCTAATTTATATATAATAGTCCAAAAATCTTCAATTACATAATTATAATATTTATGATAAAATGTTTTAATTATAAAATTGGAATAAAATAGAACAACTATGAGATTTTATGATTTTATAATCATTAAATTCAAATAAAAATACATAATATTGAATTCTTAAAATAGGATAGTAAAACTATGTCTAGTCATAAAATCATATGAATATTGGACTTTTACACATATATATACAAACAAAAAATTATAAATAATTTTATAATTATTTAAATTCATTAAATATATATATATTAAATTTTTGAAACTAGAATTTTTTTGGAATTTTTTTTAAGTTTGTCTTTTTTGATAATAAGATTTACTTGAACCTGCATTTATATTTATGAATTAGTTTATTTTGCATTATTTGATTTAATCACATGAAGAAGTTCAACTTTTTTCATACCTTTTTAGCCTTTTCCAAGTGCTCAAAGACCTCTATCATTCCATTATTATCTTTCTTATAAGCAGCAAGCAATGCTATGGCTTCCAAAATTAGTGATTGACAACATTCTTAGATTTTCGATTGAATTCTCAAGAGTAGTGTAAAACTCAAATGTGCACATGAAAAATTATGTGCAAAGCTTGAAGTCATTTGATTTACCTGCCTTGATTCCACTATTCCAAGAGTTTTTATGTTCTTTGTAATATTAGGGAAATTGGAGTGATGATCAATTTGTTTCCGTTTCTTCCCTTAAAGATTGAACAATTTTGATCACAACCCATGTTTGAATGTGACTTAAACAATTGTCACAACTATGAAATTAATTCTGCCCATGTGTATAAACATCTAACTTCCCAAAAACCAATATACCTTTCCATAAGCAAGGTCAAGAACAACTTCATCTCGATGCATATAGAGTTGAATCAACACACTCTTGATATGTGACAAGATGAATTCCGTAAACACATATTATCAATTAGAAAACACTGTTTGTAGTGACAATGCACAACCGAAAATGTACAAGGAGTTCACCAAATTCCTATACAAAACATTAATGAATCGAAAATGTAAAAGGAAATAACTAAATGCCTATACAAAACATCAATACATTAGTGTCAATATGCATCGAAGTGTCTTGTATCTCAGTAGATGCCATTCTGAGGACCACGAAAAGATGAAGGGGTTCAAAACCTATTTGCACGTTCTCCATATCTCTAGATACTTCTCAATATGCTCAATGTGCATGTGATCGCAATGCCAGAGAGGGGAGGCTTGGGAAATGGACTTTGTTAGAGGCTTTGGGAAATGGACTTGGAGAGGCTTGGGAAATTGACTTTGTCAAAGGGTTGGGAAATGGACTTTGTTAGATGCACAAAATATTAGTGAAATATTTGTGTAAAGTCTAATGTATAGGATTATTTTTTTGATTTTTTGTTAATAGGAACAATAATAAAAATGGTCAAATCGGAGATTGTTCTTCAACCAAATTTTAGATAAAACATAATAAGCTATTTTAAAACTAACATTATTTTCATAACTTTCTTAAACATTAGGTTTGTGATGAGTTGTTGTCGAATTAATTGTAAATGGTGGAACATATAGTCTCTACCTAAGACATGGACTAATAAGGATGTACTTATATTTATGTGTGTCGTATGCCTCTTAAACACTCTGTTTAAATTTATGGATATATATATATTTAGTTGTAAATGTATTGTACATTAAATGAATTGACAAAATAACTTTAACTTACAATCAATCTTTCACATAAGAGCTCAAGTCACCGTGAGGGTTTCCCAGGATAAATATTGTGTCTATCTTGTGATTTTGTTTCTTTCAGTGATTCTGCATATGATAGTGTTGTGAATTTGGATTAAACACTAATGATATCCAGCTTAGCATATGAAATATTAACATGGTATTAGAGCTAGCCTGAAAAGAACAACTTTCACAAGGTGAAACTCTCTCTCCTCTCCCTCTAGAAGAAATTAGGGTTTCTGCAAAGTTTGGAATTTGGAAGATCTTCTTGCATATAAATTTGTGCCTCCCTAGAGTGCATCTATTGAGCCTAGGATCGAATTTTTTGGGTGCTTGAATCTCCAAGAAAGCCAAACCCTATTTTGGCCCTGAACCAGAAAACTGCAGAAAACTAGAACCAAAAATTCTACAAAAGTTGCAACCTCGCAAACAAGTTTTGAAGGGTGAAGATTTGGGATCTCCATAAACCAAGTGGACCAACCAACTTGCCTCAATCAAGTGCATATCCTAGTAAGGTCATCTTTTCATTTTGAGAATTTTCAATTTTTAGTGACCTCCTGGATAGGATGGCCCCAAGCACTAAGCTTGAGGACAATCTGGAAGGCATAGAAAACTTCCTAGCATGGAAATATAGGATTGGTCCCATTCTTAAAGAGAATGGTCTTGATAAGTACATCAAGGATGAAGTTGCAAAAACTAAAGAAGATGAAGCTATGGAGAAACATGAAAAAGACCTAATCAAGACAATGAGGATCATTGTTGATTTCATCAAAGATCACTTGATCCCTCAAGTGTCATCTAAGAAGACACAAAATAAAATGTATGATGCACTTTCCAGAATGTATGAGAGAAGGAACATCAACAGAAAGATGAATTTGAGAGCTCAAATGAAGGGCACCAAGATGGGAAAAGGGGAATCAATTCAAGGTTGCTTCACAAGGTCTCTTAGTTCAGGGAACAAATAAGTGTTGTTGGAGACACATTTGACGAGGATGAACTAGTTATGACTGCTCTCAATGGTCTCACTAGACCTTGGGACTCATTCATACAGACTCTGTGTGCCAGAAAAGAAAGTATGAAGTTTGACACTGTATGGGAAGATTGCATTCAAGAATAAGCTAGAGTAGCTAATAGAGAAGCTATACTTAGAGAATATGATCAAGCTCTAGCCATCCATACTAAAGGAAGAAAACAATCAAACTTCAAGAAAGGTAGTCATAAACCTTCAAAGAAGAAGTTTCAAATGAAAAGAGTAAACAATCAGAAGAAATATTACTCAAAGTATCAATGCTATAACTGTCATAAGATAAGACACCTTGCCAAAGAGTGTCCATCAAAGAATAACAACAACAAAAGACATGATGCTCATCTAGGTGAAGATGAGGATGAGGAAGAAAGACCTTGAAAGAGACTAACAAAAGAAGAAGATGTAGAATAATATGTACTATTCAATGCACTCTCTGGGTCTGTAACACCTGGAGAATATACATGGCTGATTGATAGTGGTGCTTCAAATCACATGACAGGGAAGAAGAAAACTCTGTCAAGACTTGAAGAAAAGAGCTCTCCTCAGAAAGTATCATTAGGAGATGACTATCAATATCCCATCAAAGGTATTGGTGAATCGGGATACAAGCTTGACTGTGGAACTTCCATGAAGATGAAGGAAGTACAATATGTACCAAGTTTCAAAAAGAACCTACTTTCCATATCAGCACCAGATAAGATAGGATATAGAGTTGCTTTCATAGATGGACAAGTACTTATGTGGTACAAAGTAAAGACACTTGAAGATGTCATGGTCATTGGTGAAGAAGAAGGAGTAATGTACAAACTCAAAGGACATCCAGAGATAGCCCTTATCCACGAGACTACTATCTCAAGTGAACTATGGCATAGAAGGCTTGCTCACATCAACTACAAAGCACTACCATATGTGAACAAGATGGTAACAAGGTTACCAGATCTAAAGATTGATCGTGAGGGAACTTGCAAAGGATGTGCAAGAGGAAAGAACATCAAGAATCCCTTTTCAAAAATTGAAACAAAGACTAAAGGTACATTGGAATTGATTCATTCTTATGTATGTGGTCCTTATTATAGCTGATTTTACCCCACATGGTGAATCACACTTTTATGGCCTTCACTGTCCCTATGTAGACTCCTTAGACCCCATGGACCATTTTTTTTCCTTTGATGTTTCCTAGACCATCCCTAAAAACATGCTTAAATTGCCATACGCAACTTTTAAACCTTTTATCACATATATATGCGGGTTTGACCTATAAAACCGCGTACATTGAGATGTGTGCAAAAATCCAAATTCTTTTGGAGTTTTCCTTGATGTGGATCCGACTCACTTGTCTCCTAGCCTTCCATATGCCTTGAGATTGCTTGGATTCGACCTTTCATTACCCCATTGATGAGCTATAAAAGGAACCCTTTGGATGCATTGAAGGCATATGAGAAATTAAGAGCAAGAGAACTATAGTCCATTATTGCCGGAACTTGTGCTTGAGTCTGCATCCCCTTTGTCCCTTGGAGCACTTTTGTGTTCTTCCCAAGCTTACCCTTTTCTTTTGAGCTTGCTATCGAGAGATGGAGGATTGAAGTGGTGGAGGCCCAAGTGGGGGACTAAGTTTCTCCGATTCGCAGACGTGCCGACAAAGGTTGTATTCATTGTAATCTCTGATTTTATATCAATAGAAATATCTTTTTCTGTCCAATAATGTGTGTTTGAATGAATATTTTATCCATGGATGATTTCAAATGATTATATGTTATTGATTATATATGCTAGAGTAGAGCTAACACAATTATATATAGTATGCTTGTCTTGTTTATTGAATGTTGAGGAAGCAATTCATCAATTCAAGCTGAAGTTGGAAAGCTCAATGGGAATCTACACCAACCGTCTGGAATAAGGTACGAATCTAGATCCTTTAGTGTTAGTTGTTTGGTTTCTCTTGCATATAGGAAAGGATTGATTTCTGGAGTTAAGCTGTCTGTTGTGGTACCCCAAGCCATAGGAATTTCTCTCCATAATAGAATTGGCGATTCCGCTGGGGAGTTCCTAGTAGTTGTCCTTTGGGGGTTTTTATCAGCATTCAATGTTCTTGAATTGCTCTTATTTCTCTGTTTCTGTGTCGGGTATGGGGGCATGTTTTCCTGGTAGTGTCTGAATTGGTGTGAATTTTGTCTTAGTTCATCTGTTTGCCTTTATTTTTATACATTTCTCTTCCTGTACGCAAGTTTTTTACTCATAGTCGCGTATACACGCGGCTTTGACTGCTATATCCACGTACATACGCGGGTTTACTGCAAACAGTCATGTATGCCCTTAGTTTTTCCTTATAGAGGAAGATTGATTGTCACTGGGTGAATTTTGATGATTGCTGAGTCTCCTTTGATACTGCTAGAGTCTGTATACACCTCTGTTTTTGACCAGAGACACTTTTTTTTAGGGTAATTTTTTTTTTAAGGTTCTTGTCATTGCATTTTCGATTTTTTGTTTTGGGATTAGTGCATTAGATTTCTTTTACCTTAGTACTTTGTGTGAGTGCTGTTTAATGGTGCTTGCCAAGTCTGGGGGTAGTAGAATCATTCTTTTGCTTTAGTATCTCATTTTTATTCAAAAAATCCAAAATATTTGTTTTTTTGCATCATTATGCATTTCACTTTGCAGTTCGCATGGTACATGCACTAGATTTCCTTAGAGTATTAGTTAGGACTTCATATAGGAATGATTGCATTTGTCATTTGAAGAAAAAAATTTCATTTCACGTACTAGCATGCCCTGTTTTTCATTCGACACAATGCATTTGCATTGATTGTTAGGTGTGCATTTTACTTCATGTTGCATCATAACACCATTGGTTGCACAGCCATCTACCTCTTTTGAGTAATAAAGCCAAATAAAATCAACGCTTAATTAAAATGGATTACACTATTTTCTTTGATAGGGTACACCAACAAGATTAGGTTTTAGGGTCTTGGAATAGTTCATTGTGAGTAAATTCTCCAAGACCACTAAACAACAACATGTATGTGTCTGTCCAGGTGAGAGTGTAAAATTCCTTGGTATAATTAGTGTTTCTCAGGATCCTCCTCTCAAAAGGGAGTTAAGCACGAGGCAGTGTGAGCAGTTATTGATTGGGATGACCCCTAGTCATAACTGAGTATCATCGAAGATATTTCCAGGATTGTATTTGTATCTAGGGGCTCTTTCGAGAGTTTCGGGCCTTGCTACCCTGCCCATACGGTCAATCCCACCTGCGACTGTCCGCCTAAGCATTGATTATATTGAGGTGACCTTAGTTGCCTTACCTAGGTTATCGAGGGGGTACTTTGCAAGGGTTATTCTGTGGGTGTCCCGACCAGGTTGGGGTCGGACAGCACAGTCGCTTTACTCGTTGAAGCTGAGGGCCACAATAATTGGTTATGAACCTCCGCTTATTGTGTATGGGAGTCTCATGCCTCTCCTAGGAGAGACATACCTACTTCATTCGGGAGCTCACATATCCTGCCCTTGTTTGCTTGTGGTTGGATTTAGATTTTATTGGTGTATGCTCTGTGCACGTTAGCTTGCCTAGGGTTTGCGTAATTTAGAGAGTCTTTTTCATTTTTTGAGTCATTGTGGATACGGGTGTGGCTCCTTGCCGTTCTTGTCATTTAGCAGGAATTCCGCCTTGTACATCTCCTCCTCCTTTGGGGGAGAGAAGTAGACAGTCCAGGCAGACTCATACCCACATTGATTCACACACGATGGGAGATCATGAAGATGGTATTCCTGAGCTGTCTTCTCCACTTCGCGTGGACAACGGAGAGTTTATTCCTACATTTGATCCTTCACCTGATGTGGTTGTACATTCTGAGTTTGATCCTTCAGATGAAAGACATACTCACTCTAGCTATGATCCCTCATTCATAGGCCATCGGTATGGGATGCCGGGCGATGAGACTCACTGTGAACCTACAAGCACTAGTTATGTTAGTTATGGCATGTTTGGTAACCCTATACACGATACGACATTTTTTGCCGAAAGGGAATTTGATCCTAATACTATGCCTGGGGGCATTCCCATTTCTTTCCATGCGGAGAGATTTGGGAGCACAAGTCATATTACACCCTCCATCCCGACGGTGGAGGCCACATCTCACGAACATCCTAGACTTGGTGCTAGTAATCCTATTCGGATACCAGACCCAACATGAGTGACTGTTGGGAATACCACGTACATAATTTCACATGTCCCTTCATCCTCTATTCCTTGTTCTTTGAATACTTTTCCTCCCCCTCATTCATGTGGTCCTTCAGGCCGAAACGTTGCTATGAGTCATGTCCGTACTGCTGCTACTCGCCAAGTTGTGTCTCGCACTCAAGTACCTCCTGTTGTGTCGAGAGGTCGTATCCCTACTTTTGGAGGTCACGTTATTACTTCCGAAGCGTATATTCCTACTTACAGAGTGTCTCATGGGGCATCTCATGGGATGTCTTATGGACCTTATTATAGACCACAGTATGAACAGACTTATTCACCTTATGGGTACGGGTATCAACAACCCGCTTACTCTCCGAATTATGGCTTTGTAGCTCCACATAGTCAAGGTACACCACATTATGGTGCGTCCATGCCACCCTATACGGGTCAAAGGGGAGGAGGATACTATGGCCATGGCCATGGTGGTTACGGTCATCAGTCCTATGTGAATCAAAATTATCAAGGTGCACCTCTTAGACCTACTCAACCTAGGTTCCCTTTCCTCGCAACGTTAAATTTGCCTGACTTGTCGAGACTAACGAATGATTCGGTATCTTATGACTCGGCTTGACCGGCTGTCCCTAATAAGTTTCCCTCGGACATTCCCAAGTTCGAGGGAAAACCAGGAGAATATCCGAGTGAACGTGTTACTACATTTCACCTATGGTGCTCTTCTAATTCCTTAAACGAAGATTCCATCCGTTTAAGGCTATTTCAACGCACCCTCACCGGGCCTGCCGTGAAATGGTACATAGAGCTACCTAAGGGGGCATTCGCTTTGTTCGATGACCTAGCTATGAATTTTCTCCACCACTTCCAGCTACTAGTGCATTACAACGTTGGTACTGAACTCTTGTTGACATTCCGACAAGATAAAGCCACGCATATCTCGGACCATATCCAAGAGTGGCGTAGACGGAAGAGATTGATTAAAGCCTTCATACCGTCGAAGTTTCTCCTCAAGTGGTTCCTTAAATCGTTACTACCTTATACAGCGAAGGATGTTTCTACATCCGGAGTTCAAAACAAGGAACAAGCCATTTTTAGGGTACATGAATTGGACTTGATTTATGCTCAATCCGGTTTGTTATATGAGATGATTCCTAATGCTCCGCATTCTAGTTTCAACCCTAAGGTCAAACCTGGACCACATGCCGATGGCATTGTTGGTTGTACAAGTACCAAACCTGCCGATTCAGTTGTGAAAAAGGTCAGTCAATTATCTATCAACCAATCTGCCTCGGGACAAGCCTTGGCTTCGTCTCAACCCACCCAAACGATGAGTGTGATTGCAGTACAATCGTCAGACCAGAAGGGTAACCAACAACCCGGAAGGAATAAAAAGAAGGGTAAAAATAATCGTAAGGGTGGGAATAGGAATGAAAATGCCAACTCTAATGACAAGAACACCCGAAATGCTGGGGGGGACAAGCAACCTGAACATAAGGTTAAGTTTCCTTGCAAGTTATGTAAGGAGGATCACCTCACTCACTTGTGCCCTCAGATAGAAGAAGCCTCGAGATTCATAGCACAGAGCCCAGCTGTTCTAACCAACCCTTTACCTCATAATCAAAACATGAACTCAAGGACCCATGATTAGTCTGGTGAGAATCAAGATTTGTTGGAGGCTTGCAGTGGTCATGGTTGCATTAATATGGTGTGTGCTGCTAAGGTTGTGACTCGTGCGAAGGACTATGGTTCGTCACAACCAAACCTTGGAAAGGAACTTGCTCCACCCGAGAGCCCTTTGCGTATTGAAAAATCTATGGATAAACCTGAAGTTGCTCCTCGCATTCCTAAGGGAGTCCTTAAGCGCTCGAGGCACAATCCTAATGCCCGAGCTACCCAGAACTATTCTGTTGTTGAGGATTTGGGCCACACTCCTTGTGCGATGTCTGCACTCGAAGTACTTCAGAGTTGTCCTTCGCAAAGGAAAGCTTTTCTTTCTACTCTTGTTGTTCATGATGATAATTCTTCCTCTGTCATCAAATTTGAAACTGCAAGACTTCAGCCTCGCTTGCCTTACTATGTGTCTCTCTTGATTCACATAGAATGTCTTAACATGACCATCAAACGCACTGTGATTGATGAAGGCGCTGCTGCTTCCGTAATGTCTTTGGCATGTTGGAAGGGTTTGGGTTCCCCCAAGTTGTCTAAATCCGCTACCATGTTGACTGCTTTTGATGGTAGATCATTTCGATCGCATGACATTCTTCCTTCTCTTAAAGTACGTTTGGGAGGGAAGACCGTTGCGATAGAGGTTGAGGTGGTTGAGGCGCCCCTTGACTACAATTTGTTGCTGGGAAGGAATTGGATGTATAGTATGCAAGCCATAGCTTCTTCTCTATTTTGTGTGGTATGCTTTCCATTTAATGGGAAGACAGTTACGATTGATCAAACGTCATTCAAGAATCCGCTTGTTACCGCATCTTCGGGAGCTTCTATCCTGATTGTCCAGCACTCTCAGCTGGAAACTAGGAGTGTGGGTGTTGGCATGTATCCATCCCTCATGGGAAGCTTTAGTTGTTCTGCACCCGTCCTTATGATAGGATCTAGTTCTGGTGAGGCTTCGTTGTCTGTAAGATCGGTGTCTTTTCGCACAAACCATATGGAGGATCCTTGGATTCTTCCTACACCGAATCCTTCATGTGAGCTCATCAAAACGGACATGCCGTTGCCTACAAGTATGATAGCATATCAAGCTAATCTTGGATATGTTACAGATCCTAGTTCTTCCTCTTCACGGGCAGAGGAGGAGGACCCTTATGTACTACCTGCATGGGCAGTGTAGTCTTCTCACACACGACTTCCTTGATAATGTTTTTCCTTCAGATGAGGCTATTATTGAGGCTATGTCTGGGGTTGAGCCACCTTGGGAAGAGTTGCATCATAGATCTTATTTTCTTCCGGAGCTTGACAGTTGGGAGTGTGAAGACTATAGGGAGATTCTTAGTGAGAGAATTGGTAGTTCCATGGTTTCATTAAGCTTTCCTGGTCCGATGGCTAATGGAAATATGGCAAATATATCTTCTACCATTCCTATCAATATCTCTCGCGATCCTGGAAAGGTTGAGAATGTCTATATTGGGGCAGAATGTTCCCATGTTGAGATTCAAGAGTATATCGAGCTATTCAAATAATTTTGTGATGTATTTGCTTGGTCATATGAGGAAATGCCAGGTATCGATCCTCACATTGTTGAGCATGAGATTAAAACTTATCCTAATTCTAAGCCTGTTTGACAACGCTTGCATGCGGTGAATCCTAGAAAAGCACCCGCGATTAAGGCTGACATAGAAAAACTGTTGAATGTCAGTTTTATCTATCCCGTTCCCTTGACGGAGTGGGTTTCAAACCCTGTTCTGGTTGATAAGAAGTAAGGAACGATCCGCATATGCACTGATTTCCGTGACTTGAATCATGCCTGTCTTAAAGATAATTTTTCCACACCATTTATCGATCAGATTTTGGATGAGTGTGCGGGAAGCGAGGTATTTTCTTTTATGGACAGCTTTTCAGGATACAATCAGATACAGATTAAACCCGAGGACCAACATAAGACTGCTTTCATTTGTCCTTGGGGTACCTTTGCATATCGGAAGATGCCCTTCGGCCTTAAAAACGCCGGAGCCACTTTTCAGCGGGCTATGACCTTGATCTTCCATGATCTCAAATCGATTATTGAAGTCTTTTTGGATGACCTTGCTGCTCATTCTTGCATGAGAATGCATCATTCTTACCATTTGAGATTAGTGTTCTAAAGGTGCCGCCATTATTTGGTAAGGTTAAATCCTCACAAGTGCATCTTTTGTGTGAAGTTTGGTCGCTTATTAGGGTTCATTGTCTCCAAGGAGGGTATAAGAGTCGACCCTTTAAAGGTTGAGGAAATACTTCAATTGTCTCCCCCAAAAAGCATTAGACATCTTCAATGTTTGCAAGGCATGCCAAACTTCTTACAGAGATTTGTCATGAATTTTTCCAATTTGACTAGAGGCTTTATGTGTCTTTTGAAGAAGGACACTACCTTTTGCTGGGATGAGCAAGCCCAGGAGTCCTTTGATGCGCTTAAGCGAGCCCTAGCATCGGCCCCAGTGATTATTCCACCTGACTATAGTCGTGACTTTCTACTTTATGTGGCCACGTCTATGGAGACGATTGGTATGGTTTTGGTTCAAGAGGATGAGGAGCTCCAAGAGCATGTCATATATTATCTGAGCCATAACCTTATAGATGTGGAGATCCGTTATTCCCATGTGGAGAAGCTTGCCCTAGCTACCGTTCATGTGGTTCAAAGATTGAGACACTATATTCTCCTTCGCTAGACCTTGGTGGTTGCCCATGTCAATCCGTGTTCATCCTCACGAGAAGGATGATAGGGGGGAAGTATAATAAGTGGATTGTCATCCTACAAGAATTTGATCTCGAGTTTGTCTCGAAAAAATCGAAAAAATTGTTGATTTTTGCAAATCTTATATTTGATTTCCTGAGCGAGGAGGAGGAGGAAACTTGTGAAGATACGTTTGTCGATGAGCACATCTTCTTGATCTCAACTTTGGATCCATGGTATGGGGACATTATCATATATTTACAAACGTTGAAGGTACCTACTCACCTTTCACGGGATGAACAATGACGATTACATCACGTTTCTAAGAATTATCTCATAGTGGATAACACATTGTACCACTGTGGGGTATATTCCATTTTACGTCATTGTTTAACTCATGAAGAGGCTGAGCTTGCGCTGAATGATTGCCATGGAGGGGCATGTGGTGGTCATTTATCTAGGCTTTCTACAACCCAAAAAATCTTGAGAGCGGGTTATTTCTTGCCGTCGATCTTTAAAGATTGTGTTAATACGGTCTAGAAGTGCCACCCTTGCCAGGTGTTCGCATGTAATATGCGCTCGTGTCCTACCCCATTACATCCCATTATCACCGCCGGTCCCTTCACTAAGTGGAGGCTTGATTTCATGGATTGCAACCCAGCTTTAGCTGAGGGGCATCATCATATTATCGTGGCTGTTAACTACTTCACGAAATGGGCTGAGGCTATGCCTACAGTTAAATCCGACAGTGAGACAGCCGCACACTTTGTATTCAACCAGATTATTACTCGGTTCGGTATTCTGAAAGAGCTTGTCACTGACCATGGTAGGCACTTTCAGAATCATATGATGGAAGAGTTGGCCTCGAAGTTAGGGTATAAGTAGGAGCATTCTTCTTCTTATTACCCTCAAGCGAATGGACAAGTTGAAGCAGTGAAGAAATCACTCAAGTCTATTCTCCAATGAACCGTCGCACAAAGCAAGACCAATTGGCATATTATGTTATATCCTGCTTTGTGGGCTTATAGGACCGCAGTTAAGACTGCCACTGGTTTTTCTCCATATCAGCTTGTACATGGAGTGGAGTCTGTATTGCCAGTTGAGTGCAAGATCCCTTCTTTGAAGCTAGCCATAGAGCTCTTACTGGACACTTCTCCATTGAAGGAACGTTTGGTCCATTTTGAGCAGCTTGATGAGCAGCGTTGAGATGCTTTAGTGGCTTTAGAAGTGAATAAGCGTTGTGTTAAGGTCCAGTATGATAAATCTGTCCATCCAAGGAGGTTTAGTGAAGGAGATTTGGTCCTTTTGTGGGATCAAGCTAAAGAATCCTTGGGGGCAGGCAAATTCAACCCCATGTGGCATGGTCCTTACGTGGTTAAACGTGTGTTAGAGAAGGGCGCTTATGAGCTAGTATATTATGAGGGGATGACCTTGGCGGAGCCTAGAAATGGGCTCTATCTTAAAAAGTACTATGCATGATTTTCAACCAGGGCTGGCTATTGTATATTATTGTACAACATTTTGCATAGTTAGGTCTTTCTTATGGTGATCGGGTTTGTTGATTAGCTTTCATTTCTTATGGTAGATGTCAATGGAATCTTTCATCTATATAGGATTCGTGGATGTTGCAAGCCGTCACACTCAAACACTCAGCCTCTGCTGCTTGGGTGATTTGTACTCCTATGGGTCAGGAATTGTCTTCAGGAGGTGTATGTTTACGACCCTCTTCAAACAATGTTGCTGAATATAGTGCAGTTATCGAGCTTCTACGAGATGCCATTTCACATGGTGTTCTCTCTCTTGACGTACGTCTTGATTTGGAGTTAGTAGTGTCATAGCTTAGTGGCTTGTATCATGTTAGAGATTCAACATTATTACGAAGATTCTTACGTGTGAGATTGTTAGAACGACAATTTGAAAACATAACATACATACATGTTCCAAGAATTAATAATCAAGTTGCCGACTCATATGCTAACTACATGTTAGATTGGAATTTGTTTCATAGACAATAAGCTCATCACAAACAGAAATTTTTACACATGTAAATAAATAAACCGATCGTCATAAAAGTTTTTCATTAAAACATCCAAAATGTGATAATACATAGTGTCATAATACAAAAATGGGGCTCTTGAGCCACCCAAATATAAATACACGGTAGTACAAAATGTATCACTCCCATGTATCTAAGCCTGGGGGGGGGGGGGGGGGGGGGTTCTGATCATGGAATGTCATCACGGCTCTAGCCAGCCGTCTGAATAACCGCACCCATGCTTGTGGCACACCCACCACCTGACGCTGCATGGCCTCAGGCAGGTCCTCGACCTGTGCCATGGGTATCCTGTGTGTCAGCCTCATGAAGTTGGTATGAATGCTTTGGAGCATCCGCTCTGCATCCACACCCGTAATTTCATCTCCTCTTCCCCTTCGTCTATGATGAGGGAAGCCTTCAGGCCACTGTGGTCCTCCATCTGCATACACATGATAGGATGTCACTATGTGTTGTCACGTAAAAACATGTCTTTTTGATTCCATATATCAAAAAACACAAAAAATTAAATAATTCAAAAAAATATTAAAAAGAGGGTCGAGATTCGTTACCTATGTCACCGTATGCCGATCCTAGTGGTAGCGGCATGTCTGGGTCTCCCCGAAAATCTATCCCCGCATAGGGGTAGTCATCGATGGCAACTATCTGTCGTCACCACCACGGAAAGAAATCAGCTGGATAGGGGTTGGACACCCTACCCCCACCCAGTCTATGCATCGCATCCACCAACGCCGTTGGGCCGGATCTCGAATCTCGTGAAGAGGAATGTCAACTCTAGGGCTCAATCCTGGAACACGCTCGAAGAAAAACGTGCTCAGTATGCTACTGAAACCGAAGTTTCGTACTCTACCCATCTTGCACTCACTGAGATGGTGTTTCATGTTGCCCAATAGTGCAGTGCTCCAATCGTACACAGTGGGTCTCATGCACTCCACTGCATAGAACATTAGAGGCCGTGAGGCCTGGTGGAGTGAAGCTAGCGCTGCTATCCTGCCTAGTGTCAGTAGTATGGCCTTTAGGCCTAGCACATGTATGGAGTTAGCTGGGATTTGACTCCCTAACTTCTCTGTGTTCGGATAACAATACATGGCTATGTACACATCGATGGTGAGGCCACCTCCGGGCCCGCGAGACCATAAGTTTACCACTTCCCCCCGTCAGGAAAGTCCAGTAATAAAGTATATGTCCTCCACTTCTATGGTGAGGGACATCCCATCAATCTGGAAAGAATCTGAGTCTGGATCCCAACAGTCTACTAGCATTTGCAGTAGTCTTGGTTTAGCCCTTAAGCCACCAAGACACCAAAACTTGTAGAGCCTGCATGCGCGAAGAGCCTGTTGTGCCATTAGATCACCACAAACTACTTCTTCTACATCCCCATGCTCACGTTCTCTCCATTCTAGAACCATCCTGCACATTAAATTCAAGTTTGAGTCATTAGAACACTTAAAAAACCTTGAACGTGGCCTCATACGTGACTGTTTGCTAAACAACCACGTATGTACGTGACTGTTTGCTAAACATCCGCGTATGTACGTGACTTTGAGGGCATTTTTCACGTATATCCATCCTTATATGCGGAAAAACCCTCGATTTCTGCGTGGGCTGTAGCGTGCACTTTAGAATGGCCTAGAATCCTGATTTGACCATGGAAAATTATAAAATTTGCATGAAAATGAAAGATCAAGGCATAGGTAATTACCTGGAAAAAATGGTAGTAGATTCCGCCAGCTGGATCTCTTGGAATTTGCTGTTGAAGTTTTGAGCTCAATTGGGTAAAAATTTCAAATGTTATATAATGTTTTGAATTTTTTACTATTTGTAGAAAATTTTCAAATTTTTTCAAAATTTTACCCCCTTTTCTATAGTTTGGACCATTTCTGATCCTTTTGGACCATTTTTTGACTAATATATGATGTAGGAGACCATTTTGAGCACCGTTTCGACCATTGGGTTGACCCATTCGTGCCGATTTCAGGTATCATGTCTAAACTGGCATATAGGTTAGGTTTCACCACCATTTACATTTTGCATGACCTTATGACCGTTTCATCATAAGCATAGGTACGAACCCATTCTATCTTGTCACAGAACCTTCTTGCTGTTTTAGAAGTGGCATGATTTGAATGGTAGAGATTGACCTTACATGGGTACCCTAGTTAGAGCCTTATTTGCATTTGGTGCCCATGCCAATAGTTTTGTCCTTTAGGGTGTGGGAGTCCGTTGTATAGTATTGCCATGACATTTTGCAAGAGCCTCATACTCCTCTTGATCTTTTGCTGGCCTATTTCCCCCAGACTCCCCTATGTCAAGTTGTAATTGCATTATCATGAGCTTTTCCTACCTCATTGAGCCTTATGCCGAATTTCCTGACTTTGAGTATCAGCCATATAGCCCAAGCTTGTATCATGTCTAGCCATGCAGAGCCATTTTATATATCCTTTGTAGCTTGATTCCCTATTTTACTGGGAGGGGAATTTCCCCCGAGTGTCACTATCTTACACATGTATCCTTGCATTGAGCATAGGTATGTTCCACTGCTTGGAACTAGTTTGTTTGCCCATTTTGACACTTGTCTCCTCCTAGTATGTAACTATAACGCAATTTTATTCTTTTTCAAGCTTTTTAAATATTTGAAAAAGTCCAAAAAAAATTAAAAAACCAAGAATCCCGACAAGGAAAGATGTTATCTTTGGCAGCAGTCAAGTTGTGTCGCCTTTGAACAAAGCACTGTATATCACATCCATTGGTTGGGTTAGTAGTTTGAATTTAGGAGTTGTACTTGTTTATCTGATTTTATCTCCACCAACTGGTTAAGCTTCCAGTCCCTATGGAGCCTCTGTCGATGCCTCCTGTGTCGCAGAGATGTCCCAGTTTTGCATATCGAGTCTATGCTGCCTACATTTAGTCACCATTTGTCGTTATGCTCTTGTTCGAAGGAAGTTGAAACCTGAGTCGAAAATTCCTCAGTTATCTTGACTTTGCATGTCGGCCATTCCTAGTACAGTTACTAGTTTGTGCACTTTATGATTGAGTCCTTCCACATTATACAGCTTTGCTGAGTACCTCGTGTTGGATGATGGGGGATGCCTTAATGCCCTCCTTCCAGCGGATTTCATCCCATCGACTTCAGATCATTTATTCTGGGATAGGAATCTAGAGTCATCTTTGAGTGCCTTGAGACTTGCAGTCATCAGTGGAAGGTTCTCTCACCATCAACAATTCTTTGGGAATACATCAATGTACCCTAACCGATGGATTCTCTCAAGTGTTCGACCTCAACACATTTATTCACACTTGTTAGTTTACACTCTAGTACCTTGATTCCCATTTTCATTATTGGTGGGTGATCTCACGTCTGTTAACAGTATACATCAATGACCGGTAATCAGACGATGGACTACTATGTTTGACCTTGACACCTCTATTCACATAGTAGGACATTTACTCGTAGCGATTTGTGTAGAAGACCTTCCAGATTGGTGGCATCTCATATATGCTACCTCCTTGATCGTGCCAGTGTTCATGAGATTTCAGCTCTCGTGACTTGATTCCAGTAGATGCCAGATATTTCTAGCCATTCGGGAGATCTTGATCCATTGTATATCTTTAGTCTTCATGGAGATCATGATCCTTTGTATATATTCATCATGGAGATTCTGATCTATGTATATTGTACGTGGCGATGACCACATATGTCATATTGTATCATGCCTATTCATGGCCATTGTACTCTTATGTATCCAGGACTGCTATATGTATTCGTAGTTATATGCAGAGTTGTATCATTGTATAGTGCTGATTGGGTGGCTGGTTCTTCCACTGGGTTCTTCATCACTTCATTTCTGGGATGGACTTATAATGTATTTCGGCCATCGTATGACCCCTCTAACCTCACACATTAGGGGGCATCTGTTATAGCTGATTTTACTCCACATGGTGAATCACACTTTTATGGCCTTCCCTGTCCCTATGCAAACTCCTTAGACCCCATGGACCATTTTTGTACCTTTGATGTTTCCGAGACCATCCCTAAAAACATGCTTAAATTGCCATATACGACTTTTAAACCTTTTATCGCGTATATACGCAGCGCGTACATCGGGATGTGTGCAAAAATCCAAATTCTTTTGGAGTTTTCCTTGATGTGGATCCGACTCACTTGTCTCCTGGCCTTCCATATGCCTTGAGATCACTCGGATTCGACCTTTCATTACCCCATTGATGAGCTATATAAGGAACCCTTTGGATACGTTGAAGGCATATGAGAAATTAAGAGCAAGATAACTATAGTCCATTGTTGTCGGAACTTGTGCTTGAGTCTGCATCCCCTTTGTCCCTTGGAGCACTTTTGTGTTCTTCTCAAGCTTACCTTTTGCTTATGAGCTTGCTATCGAGAGATGGAGGATTGAAGTGGTGGAGGCCCAAGTGGGGGACTCGGTTTCTCTGATTCGCAGACGTGCTGATAGAGGTTGTATTCATTGTAATCTCTGATTTTATATCAATAGAAATATCTTTTCCTGTCCAATAATGTGTGTTTGAATGAATATTTTATCCATGGATGATTTCAAATGCTTATATGTTATTGATTATATATGCTAGAGTAGAGCTAACACAATTATATATAGTATGCTTGTCTTGTTTATTGAATGTTGAGGAAGCAATTCATTAATTCAAGCTGAAGTTGGAAAGCTCAAAGGGGATCTACACCAACCATCTAGAATAAGGTACGAATCTAGATCCTTTAGTGTTAGTTGTTTGGTTTCTCTTGCATATAGGAAAGGATTGATTTCTGGAGTTAAGCTGTCTGTTGTGGTACCCCAAGCCATAGGAATTTCTCTCTGTAACAATCCTATTCCCTCCATATCGTTAAGTGGATATGAATATTATGTCACATTTATTGATGTCTATTCAAGAAACACATAGATATATTTCTTGAAGACCAAGAGTGAAGTGTTCGAAAAATTCAAGGAATTCAAATACTTGATAGAGATCTATTCAGAAAGAATAATCAAGACACTGAGATCAGATAATGGTGGAGAATATAATTCAAAATAATTTGAAGCATTGTCCAAGGAAGTTAGAATCAAGAGGGAAATAACCACTCCCTACAATCCTCAACATAATGGTGTTGCAGAAATAAAGAATAGAACCATTAGGGAAGCAGTGAAAACAATGATTCATGACCAAGACCTCACCATGCACCTGTGGGAAGAAGCAGCAAGGATAGTTGTGTATGTGCAGAATAGAATATATCACAATGCTCTTAGATTCAAGACTCCTGAAGAAATGTATACATGAAAGAAACCTGAAGTGAGCCACCTCAAGATATTTGGTTGTCCAATATATGTACATATTTTGAAAGAGAAGAGAACCAAGTTGGATCCTTCTAGAAAGAAGGGAATATTTGTTGATACTGTGAAGTCTCTAAATCCTTGAGGATATACATTTCAGAATTCCACCATAAAGAGATTGGTAGCGATGTAACATTTGATGAAGAGACAACTCTTAAGAAATCCAGAAGGTGCCAGCTTGAAGAAGTACATGAAGAATGTACCTACCAGAATGGTAGAAGCTGAACCCTCTTTTGAAATAGTAGAATCTAAACATCATGATATGCTAGAACCTCAGGAACCCCCTACTATGGATATATCTCGAAAGAGAAAACCTTCTTGGGTAAGAAAAATAATACAAGAATAAGAGAAATATGGAGCTTCAGAAGGATCCACAAGAACACGTAAAAGATCAAATCCATACCCCAGTTATGTAGCTTTGATGTGTGACCTTGTAGATCAAGAAGCCACCAGCTACGGGGAAGCTTTCTAGAAGAAAGAGTGGGTGGAAGCAATGATGGAAGAATACTAGTCAATAATGCAGAATGATGTTTGGGATATAGTACTCAAACCAGAAAATAAGGGCATGGTATCTTTGAAATGGATCTACAAAATAAAACATGCTGCCGATGGAAGTATTGAAAAGTACAAGGCAAGATTTGTGGCTAGAGGATTCTATCAGAAAGAGGGGATTGATTATGAATAGACATTTTCTCCAGTAGCAAGGTACACTTCCATCAGAACCATCATGGCACTTGCTTCCATGATGAAGTGGGATCTACACCAGATGGATGTAAAGACAACCTTCCTGAAGGATGTGATTGAGGAAGAGTTTTACATCAAACAACCACAATGATTTGAAGTCGAAGACAGAGTGACTCATGTATGTAAGTTGAAAAAGGATTTATATGGACTAAACCAAGCTCCCAGAGCTTGGTATGGAAGAATAGATAACTTCTTGACAAGCTTGGGATTTACCAAAAGTAAAGTTGATCCTAACCTTTACATGAAGGTTATAAATGATGAACTTGACATACTATTACTATATGTGGATGATCTATTTCTGACAGGAAATAAGAAACATATCACAAATTGTAAGAAGAAGCGAGGTGAAGAATTTGAGATGAAATATCTTGGATTGATGCATTATTTCCTCGGGCTGGAAGTGTGGTAGATCCCATAAGGAATATTTCTAAACCAGGGAAAGTATGCGGTATACATCTTGAAAAGATTTGATATGTTGGATTGTAAAGCCATGGCCACACCCATGGACACCAAATTGAAGTTGATACCTGATGAATCATCAGAGTTAGTGGATATGAATCAATACAGACAAATTATTGGGTGATTGATGTATCTGACGAATACAAGCCCAAATATATGCTTTGTTGTGAACACCTTACATCAGTATCTAGTTAAACCTAGATGGGTTCACCTGATAGCTACAAAGCATGTGATGAGGTACCTAAAAGGCACAATAGACTTGGGACTATACTATGTTAGAGATCATGACTACATATTGTATGAATACATGGATTCCGATTGGGAAGGAAGTGCCGCAAACAAAAAGAGAACCTTAGGTGGATGTCATTGTCTGGGATCTTCCATGATCTCATGGTTTAGAAAGAAACAATCTAGTGTTTCTCTCTGCACAGTTGAAGTAGAGTACATAGAAGCTTTCTCCGCTAGTTGTGAAGCGATATGCCTTCAGAAACTGATGTCAATACTATTTGACATGGAGTTGGATACCACAATGATTCTTTGTGACAACCAAAGTTGCATAAAGATGATAGAGAATCCTTTGTTCCATGATAAATCAAAGCACATAGAAATCTGATACTTCTATAGAAGGGATATAGTACAAAAGGGAGATATAAATCTCCAGTATGTAAGTACCGATGAGAAAGTTGTTGATGTCCTAACCAAGTCTCTACCTCGAGTAAAATTTGAATATTTCCTTGAAAATCTTGGTGTAGTTAGAAAATACTTTCCTCGCAAGGAGGAACAATGATGATACTATAGAATTTCCTTGTAAGAAGGAATGATTAAGACATGGAATCTCTTTAGAAAGGAGGAACAAGTCGAAGATATGGAATCTCCTTGGAAAGGAAGAACAAGTCGAAGATATGAACCCTCCTTAGACCAATGGGGAGCAGTTTGATGATATGGATCCTCCCTAGAAAGGGGGATCAATGATAAGAATTTCATTGATAATGGGATGCCAATAAAGCTCCAGTATGAAAGAGGCCAAGTATGCCTGAAGATGCTGACAAGGTCCGACATTCACTTGTGGACGACAATATCCTCTCTGGAGGATGGTCTTATAGGAAATAATACTATGCTCCTGAGAGTGGTCCTTACTAGCTAAGGATGGCCCTGCAGACGTTACTCTCGCATGGAGAGTACCCACATTCATTAGTGCATACCATAGAATAACACTCACTTAGGAGTGGTCCTAGCTTTGAAGCTGAGGATGCTCTACAATGAGTCCTTACGGACGATAGGGCCTGCATTTAGGTTCAGTCAATATCTTCCTTGCAGACGTTACTCTCACATGCAGAGTGTACCTACATTTATATGTGGATTCCGTAGTATAACATTCACTTGCGAATGGTCCTAGCTTTCACATTGAGGATGTCCTACGATGATTCCTTACGGATGCCGTAGTATAAAACTCACATGGAGTGGTCCTAGCTTTCACGCTAAGGATGTCCTATGATGAGGGCCTGCATCTAGGTGTGGTTGAGATCTACAGTTGTAGACAATACTCTTGCATGGAGAGTATGCCTACATGTACATGTAGATTCCGTAGTATAACACTTGCTTGGAATGGTGCTAGATCTAATAGGTTGAGGATGGTCTACAACGAGTCCTTACGGACAATGGGTCCTGCATTCACGTGCGGATGAGATCTACACTCAGTTGTAGATGATTCAGCTAGTTGATACTATGACCCTCCTCGTTAAGGGGGAGTAGGACGATGGAGGATTGCATCATCCTTGGACCTGTGTCCTAAAGTGATAGGGATTGGTCATCCCACAATGAGATCATGTGTACTGCAAGTAGTGTGGAAGCAAAGGATAAAAATGGTCAAAGTGCGGTTGCAAAGGATCAAGAAGATCGAAATGTTGCTACTGCAAAGGATCAAGAAGATCGAAGTGCTGCTGCTGCAAAAAATCAAGAAGATCAAAGTGTTGTTGCTGTAAAGGATAAGAAGATCGAAGTGCTGTTGCTGCAAAAGATCAAGATGATCGAAGTGTTGTTGCTGCAAAGGATCAACAAGATCGAAGTGTTGCTGCAAAGGATTAAGAAGATTGAGGTGCTTCTGCAAAGGATCAAGAAGATCGAAGTGATATTGCAAAGGATCTAGAAAATTGAAATGTTGTTACGAAGGATCGGAAGCTAGAAATGTTGCTGCAAAAGGATCAAGTGATCGTGTGTTGCAGAAGATGAAGACATTAAAGAGTAACTGTTCTAGTTATGAATGATTTTTGAAAACTTCCTTTGACGTATAGATGTATTACCTTGATACTGCTGAAGATTCTCTCTCTCGTTACTCCTATAGTTGATGATGATGTTGTCAGTAGAATACCCTTCTCGCTAAGGGAGAGTGTTGAAATATTGTAACTTCAAAGGATCTTCTAAATGTATTTTACTGATGTACCCCAAGGGAGATGTTATTATTCCTCCGTTGGGATGTTATTATCGTAATTGGTCATCATAGAGTCATGAGGTAAAGCCTCCATTGTAAGTCAGGTCAATAGTACCCTAATGAATATAATATAATATTGTTTTGAGTCTTCCTAGGTGAAGTCATCCTAGACAGTTTAGTGGGTGCGAGTTGTTAGGGTAAAAGTCAAGTGACTTAAAGTGTATAAATAGAGGAGCTGTGTTCCTCATTATAACACAGACTCTCTCACTTGTGTAGCGCATAGGAGAGAGAGAGAGAGAGATAGTAGAGAGGAGGAGAATACCTGGTGTTTTATCTTATACATCTTATACAGATGAAGTTTTGTTGGGTTTTCTTCCCCTTGAGGGTTTCCCAGGATAAATACTGTGTATATCTTGTGATTGTGTTTCTTTCAGTTATTCTCAATATGCTACTATTGTGAATTTGGATTAAACACTAATGATATATAGATTAGCATATGAAACCTTAACAAAATAGTAGGATGTTGTGCATATTGTTGTATACATCTTTTAATTACAAGGGTCATAAAACTAACTAAAAAACCTATCAACATTGCTTTAAACAAACACACTGTTTTGCCTACATTCCAAAGAATCTCAATCCTATTTGGTCTCAAGCTCAAAGTCATCCTTGGAATCACAATTAAAGAAGCTTCATCCTACCAAAGCGATATGAATTATCATATATTAATCAAACATCCAACAATCACAAATTTTCAATAACTATTATCAATTATTAAATAAACGTTTAATAGTTTAATCATTATTATCAATTACTAAGTAAACCGATGAAAACTTAACTAAAGAGTTGTTCAAGATGTGAAGATAAAAATATATAGGTTTACATTTTCTAAAAGACTACTCATATCAATTTGAATGGAGTTAAATATGCAAATATTGAGAATGGTTTGGTTTAGGTGTTGTTTCAAAGAACACTTATATCCTTCCATAAGCCTTTTTTTTTTATCAATTTTGAGAGTGGTTCAAGATGTGAAGATTAAAAATATAGATGTTTAAGTTTTCTAAAGAGACTACTCATATCAATTTGAATGGAGTTAAATATACAAATATTGAGAATGGTTTGGTTTAGATGTGGTTTCAAAGAACACTAATATCTTTCCATAAGCCTTTTCTTACCAATTTTGAGAATGGCTTGTTTAAGGTATTTTGCAAACACTATTATATCATATAATAACCTTTTGTTTTATTTTTTCGGTAGATATAAATTTGTAGAGATACTTAAAAGGATATATTTCTAGCATTGCCCGCATAAAATCCAAAATTCATTATAAGCTAGGCCATCAAAACTTTAGTATGTTTATTAAATTTGACCAACCAATATTGATAAGCATTTATGAATATTTTTTTGAGTTTGATAAATAAATAGTGGGGCCAAAGGTGTGCAATTTTTTTTCAATGGAAGCAATATTTGGTTAGACGAAATGAAAATTCAATATAACTACATGAAAAAAAACAACATATGATTAAACGAAATGAAAATTCAATATAACTACATGAAAAAAAACAACATATGATTAATTAAAATTCCTTTGATGACATAGTTATATGAGATATAAAATGGTGAGATTAAAAAATATCGAGAACCAATTCATTTCATTCAATATATCCATATAAAATTATATGGAACATAAAAGAGAAGGATAACAAGGATAATGATTTGTTTAGTATTTTGTATAGGTTGAGAGACTATGTTTAATTATTTATTGAGCCAATAGATTGTATATGGAACATAAAAGAGAAGGAGAACAAGGATAATGATTTGTTTAGTATTTTGTATAGGTTCACAGAGACTATGTATAATTATTTATTAAGCCAATAGATTGGGTCAATTGCATCGAAGAAAATGTATTAAGATCTTAATGGCTTTTGGTACACACTATTATATATATTAACATTTTGGTATTAACAAAATCTATATTGTTAGTTTGATAAATTTCATACTATTGCTAATTGAGATTATATATTGTTATTTTTAATAAAATAATTAATATAATCTAAACTTTTGTTCTTGTCTTAAATTACAACTACTGAAAATGGATATTTAACTTGAAAATGGAAATAAGGAAATTTTTGTTCTCCTAAAAAAATTAAAGATTTTAAAACTACATTATGGTAAATGAGATTTTAAATTTAAATTGTCTTGAATATATTTGTGGGTGGACTATGATGAGCTATCTTGGATGCAGAAAATGATTTTAGAGGAATCTTATGGAATTTCTTCATCACTTTAGGTATATATGGAGGCGATTTTAGCAAATGGAACAAACTTGAGATGCAAGAGGTGCCTTCAGGACAAATCACTCACTCTCAATGGAAGCAGCACGTATTGAGCTTTTATAAAAAAGAATTCAGTAGTTTATTACAGAATGTAAATTGTTCTTAAGTTTTGAATTAATTTCAAAAGGAAACATGGACATACATTCATGATATGTAAATTGTTCTTAAGTTTTGATTCAATTTCAAAAGGAAACATGGACATACATTCATGATATACAATAGAAGAAACCTTCAACTATTGCAAAATCATATGAAGAAATCTTAACAATAAACAAAGGCCATACATGAATAAATCTTAACACTAAAACAAAGGTCATACATGAAGAAATATAAACTTCAATCTCAATATCCTAGTAGACATTCACATCAATGATACAAATGTAAGAGAATGTGTTGCTCAAGTTTTTATTTATCTCTTAAGAAACATATACACAAAATATGGAATTAGATATGATAATATTGGAGATACACAATTATAGAGGAAACACATCTTGGATACATCCCAAAATATTTATCTCAGAAGCAGTTCTTACATACAAAACAATACAATGACTCAACGATTCTAGAGATCCTCTAAAATAGGCCAACCTTGATTACTAAGCTCGAGGGGTATTGTATAGCCTAAAAAAATTGTAACTACTTTCTATTGACCCCAACTGAAATCTAACACCTTGTAGATCTGTCACTTTCACTTTAATTTCATAACTGCTCAAACAGTCTTTTGCTTCACTTATTTCTTCTTACTCGACCATTTTTTGGATCTTTTAGGTTGATGTGGTTTTCCTCCCTCTTTCCTGATTGACTACCTAGCTACACACATGGCTGCCCACCTGGATACCCCATACGTCTAACATCTATCTACCCCAACATCTAATGCATCATTTGGATAGTAGCTTCTCCTAATGGTGGCATAAAACTTTGATGACTTATTGGCACATAGGTCTTCCCAACTAAATTTCCCAATGCTTGGCTTGATGATTAACCTATTAGCGAACCTTAGGGTGGCATACTAAGATTGTGATACTTGGGTATTGAATGTCACTCTTTTCCCATAGGAAAATGATGTGCTTTTAGGGCCTCTGATGCAATCTCATAATTTGTATTTTTCTTATATGATATAGGCCTTAGATTTCTTAGCATATTCTTAAGAAGGACCTACATTTCAAACTCATTTCCCAGTCTATAAAATACTACATCACCACTTATGACTCCTAGTACATCAAATTGTGCTATTTCATTTTTATTTTGTAGAAACTTTTCTTTATACTCTTCCTTCTTATACGTCTCACTGTTGACATCCCATGGATGCATTACGCCTAGTTTGATGACCTCATTAAAAATACCTTTGAAGGAATACAGTCCTTCAATGAGGGCCTTTATTCTATTTTAATTTCTCTTCATCAATGTCTGCTTCATAATCATCTAATTGGCCAACTTGATTAGTTGAGTTCTGTTGTCAATTTGCAACTCTTTTAACTATATCTTTATTATACTATTTAAGTAGTCCACTTCTTATGTTGCTTTCTCTAGCATGCTTCCAAGTTCCTTCTCTATTATGTTTACTTCTTCTTGAGATACTTTGGTTGTATCCAACTTGTCTTGGATTACGCCACAATGATCCCATTTGTTAATAATCTCTTGGGCTATTTTGTCCCATGGTACTTTCTTGGTTCTTCTTAAAATTTATTTTCCCTTTATGTAATTTGGTGACTTTGCATTTTAGATTATCTCTTTCAGTCTCAAAGTCATCAATTGAATCTTCTTTACTATATAATTCTTTCTCCAACTCTTTGATATTGCTTTCCTTATGATTTAAATCATCTTCTAGCTCCTTGGTTTTGGTATCTATGTCATCTATTTTATGAGTGGGGATATCCTCTTCCATTGCATCTAATGTTGGATTTGCTAAAGATTATTTTTCAACTTCCATTGGGACCTACCCTATCTCACATACGGGATGATTAATCTATTCTAAACTAGGAGATGATGTTGGAGGGTTAGGATCAATACCTAAAGATGGTTTTTGTAGCGTCAAAGTAAATTGCATCTCTAAATCATTCACTTTGTTTTCATACTCTTTCTTTCATGTTCTTGTATTTAATAATGTTGTCACATATCTACTTTTTTCCTCTTGTACCTTCATTAGTTTAGGATTTTGAACTGTTTATGCCCCATCCATATTCAATTGCTTCATGAGGTGTGCAATCTCATTGTCTTTTTGCTACAATAGAGCCTTGGCATGAGAAACATCTCTTTGATATACCACCAAAGCTACAATCTCACTTTCCAACTCTTTAAAATAATTTGCTTTGCTTTGAAAGTCACTCTTTATACCTTTCACAACTATTCAAACTTGTGTAGAGTTGTTCTCAATCTTCTTTCAATAGCAACATATTGTATTACCTCCTTACACAGCATGTCACTAGTTTGTTTGTAAATGTCTACTTTATCTAGCTTTATAAACTGCTTGAAGTCTACTTCATATTCATTTTCCCTCTAGTCACCAAATGTTGAAGGCGTTGGTACTTTAGGCTCCAAAATTGACATTCTTAGAGCATCATTCCTGTGATATACCACAATCAACAACCTTTTCTTTGATTTTTCCACCCACTTTCTGATATCTTTGACCAAGTCCATACTTTTTTTTCTCTTATATTCAAATAAATGTTCTATAGATTTGATTTTATTGGTAAAAGGCCTGCAAAAGGTGAGGCCTGTAGAGTTTGAGGCACCAAAAATTCAATGGATGGATAGTGTGTGAATGCGATTGGTGACACATCCTTTTCAACTGGTGGCTACTCCAACAATTCAACCAATTCTCTTGGAATTTCATCATTCCCATCTTTCCATACGAATGTTTGTGATACCCCTTATCCTTATTATATTTTGGCCTTTTGTTGGCCTCCCATCAAGCACCTTGTATTTTATGAAAGGATCCCATTTTACCACATGGACATAGGGTGATAAAGGTTTCTTGTTTTATCAATTTAGCTTTCTTAGTCTTGTTTTTAAAGTCTTTTGTGGGACTAATCTAATAAAGTCATAGGATTACAAATATTTGAACATAGATATATCATTATTAAAGGACTTGTGTCATGTCCCCATTTTGCCGACAAATGGATAATCCTATTATCTATTTAGTCCCTCCGGTTTTAGAAGAAAAATCTACTAAGTTATTGGGATTGAATTTTGAAAACTAGGTAATTAATTAGTTAGAAGTAAATATTTCTCCTAATGTTTGAAATGCACTTAAGTTAAATTTATTTTCCATGAATAAATTTTATTTTTGATAAAATAAATGAAGATAATGCACCATAAGGGCACATAAGAGGATAAGGTTTGACCAAAGGAACCTTGCAAAAAAAGAAATAAAGGAGACAACATCTTATCTTGCAAAAAAAGAAAGAAAGGAGAAAGCACCTTAAATATAGAAATCAGGGAAAAAGAAGGAAACAAGATAAAGCAGTGAAATATGGAATAAAGAAGAATAAAGAAAGCGTGACAAAACATAAAAGAATAAAAAATTAGGATAAGGTAGAAAAGCATTCAAGATTAGTCAAAAGAAAAAAGTAGGATAGAAAAGCAAAAGCACAAAAGAAAAACAAAAAGAAAAGCTCCTAAAGCAAAAAATTTCTAATCTAACTCACGAGGGAGAAATTGTTCAAGGTAGCTTGGAAAAGAAGTAATATTTTCTATAAAAGAATGCTAATGCATCACTTTCACATCTTTAATAGTTTGTGTTTTGTATTGAGAGCAATTTTACTTCTTTGACTTCGGTGATGTGCCCCTGTTCCAAGCTGGGAGATGTTCCCCTGCTATTGAGAGGACGATGTCTCTCATCCATTGTCACAAATATTTATTGCATGTTTTGAATAAGTTAGAAAACAAGTTCGAAGCTCAGAAGAAGACAATTAAAGTCACAGATCGAATCATCATATTCTTCTTCTTATTTATTAATATTCTTAGATATTCTGTGTAGCAGTCAAACATATGATGTAATAACGAAGCTTTAGGGAATACCATATGAGTTTATGCCTGATTATGAACTATTGATTTCAATTTTGAAGTTTTATCAATAAAGGAGTTGGTCTTTCTACAGTTGTTTCCAAGAGCCTTCCTAGATTCACATAGAAATTGACTAGTATTCAATAAACTCTCAATAGATGAACTTATACAAAATCAATTCTAATGATTTATGTTCCTAGATTTATTAAGACTCTAATTGTCATTTTACATGTCTCATATTGCAAATTTAATATCCTTTGAGGTCGTTTTGAAGGTCCTAAATTTAGACTAGTTGAGTTCTCCTAGAGTGATCATAGCTAGAGTTTACCTCCTAAATTGTGCTAAAACATTCCTTAAATTTTTGGTTTCGACCTAATCAAATATCATGGTTCTTGTTTTCATATGTTGGGGTTCCCAGGATCCTAGAAGTAAACTTCAACCTCGCTGATGCTCGAAACCTAAATGGTGCCAGTGATTTGTGCAAAGGAAAATTGAATGAATTATGAGATGATGTTCCTATGATATTCTTTGCAAACCTGTCATGACCACTTTCTAGAACCATCCCCTGATTTTTATGAACTTGAAAAGAATCCAACACTATTTTGAGCAAAACTAGTCAATCCCAGTCGATTTTTAGCACCTAGTTTGAGTCTTTTCGATTTAATATTTGTATTAGATTTGATATCTACTGATCTATGATTTGGGTATATTACAAGTGGTATCAATGAACTTTCCTCTACTCCTGTGGAAATTAATCCTCCAGTTAAAGAAATGTCGGAGTCACAACTTCAAGTTAGCAGTTATGAGGCTCAAACCAGTAGGTGATGAAGACTTTGAGCCATATGAGGAAGAAGAAATCATATACATAGATGGAGGACTACCACGAGATGAGGATGGTTACTTTAGCAACAAAGTGTAGAGTGAATATATAGGGGTCAAACCACCAATGTTTGATATTGTTTGTAATGTCCCGGTTTTGACCCCGTTACATTAGATGTATATGATGTACGTATTGTAATGATCATGGTGTGGAGCTAAAGGCCAAGGCCCCGCCATTGATCGGTTATGCTATGTTTTGGATTTAAATTGTCACCGATGGTATATCGGGGCATGCGACATATATTATGATGGTCATCATGTAAATATGCATCTATAATTAATTAAATGAACCTGACCAGCTACGATCGCGGCAACTAAAATGAGAAAAGGGCATGATTTTCACAAGGATAAGGATGTGGGGAATTTGTCCAACTTTGGCGAATAGGGTGAAAAACCCATGTGTCCTCTTCCCTTGTTTTATTCCAACCACTTTCATTAAGAAAGGATGGTGGTGGTTGAGGCAGTTACGATCTTTGGGAGTGGGGTGGGAGGACTGTCAGTCCTCACCCACATGCACACTCCACCCACTGTTGACTTCACTAGGGCAGGAAAACCTTCACGCACTCTCCAATTCGTGACCTCATGATTTGGCTGTTCATCTTCACGCAGGGAATGGTGGTTCATTCTCACGCATAGGAGTTTTCCTAGTTTTACCCACGCCATTTCCTCCACGGATTTGCGAATGGTTCGGCTGTATTCTTACCTCACGGGCTGATTGTGGGTTTTGCATTGTTGCTCACGCTCACCCACAAGCTGGGAGACTGTAATTTCTTCCCCAGCGTGGTCTGTATATGTTTTCTTGGTGATCTCGTTGTCTAGGACGGGCTGTGTTTTCCCACGTTGTTGGCTGTGGTTGTTGTGGTCTTCCTTACATGTTGGGGACTGTTATAAATTCGCCTGAGAGTCATTTTGGCCATGATAGGGCCAAGAATGACTTAGAATTCGTTTTTCCCTGTTCAAGCTGTGACAGCTAAATTAATTGCTTGAGTGCAATGGTTGGTCTTTGGACTGTGAGAGGAGCAGGGATGTTGGCTTAGATTGCTTGATAAACCTAGTGGCTGGAAACCACACAGACAGAGCTAGAGGGATGGCCTTCTTCTCCATCACTCCTGAATAGCACTGGAAGGGAATGCAGGCCCTGAGGGGCTGTGTAGCAGATAAGGGGCTAATTCCTTGTGTTGGGTCTGTTTGGGTGTCTTAGAGGTTAGGATAGTTCTGGTGTAGGTGTTCTTGGCTCCGTAATGAGCCCACTAGCTTAGCAATTTGCCTTCTCCAGCTCCCTAATGGCCTGATAAACCCAACTGTGTTGGCTTGGCTATGTTTTGTATATCCTTGGCTATGTGTAAGCCTGCTAGTTCCCTTATTCCTTGGAAAATCATGCCCAGCTCGGGGGTGGCAGCGCTGCTGAGAGATTAAGGAGCACGCTGGCCTATGGTTGGGTGGAACGTTGCAGCGACGTAGCTGGTTGCGGATCGAGTTCATCATAAGATAAGTGATCTTGTTCATTTTACTTCTGCAACCTTATTTTCTGTCAATGATATGAAAATGATGAACATGTTAAAATGAATGCTTGTGTGAATGCATGTTGATTCCACTGTGCAAGATAAATAATTATAGCTGTGTATGATAAACAATTGCGTTTATGCATGTTATACTGCAATGCATTTTCCTTCAGCATTCTGTTTCTGCAAATTTTATGCCTGTACATGTTCATGGGGCTCTTAGCCCGGGTGGTTTAAGCCACAGATCGCGTCCTCTTCGTCGGTCGGAGGCATGGGGATGTGACAGTATGGTATCAGAGCAATGTTTACAACAATGGGCCTCTATGGGCCAAGAAGGAGCAACTGACAGAGGTTGTATCTCATTCTTCCCAGCAGAAATCAGTGGATGACTGGAAAAATTTAAAATGACCTAAGTGTTGACAGTCGGAGCACTTAGAGGTTCAGACTTCTGCCGTAGCGGAAGCGGAAAGCGGAAGTCTGTTCGACGGAACAGTCAAGGAGAACCACAGAAAAATTTTGCCCAAGTGTTCTGCCGTTGCAGAAGATTTAGTGGAAGGTAATTCCGCCATTGCAGAAGCCAAACCGTTAAGCCATCTGATGAAGAGAGACCACCGACAGCCGACGCGGTCAAAGAAAGACAAATTTTCAAATTTGTCTAAGTGATGAAATCATCGGAAGAAAAAGCAGTTTCCAGTCCGCTGTTATGGAAGCCAAAGCCATTTGGCTTCCGATGTTGCGGAAGAGAAAGCGGCTGATGTTCCTCCGTTGCAGATGGAGAAACGATTCGACGCCCGATGGAAAAGTCATCCGGTTGCCAGCAATGCAGAAGAAAAATCGCGGAAATTTTCTAAGTGTCCGCGGCTGGTCGGAAGAAGTTTGCCTTTGGCGGGCCGCCGTTGCAGAAGCCAAAGTCATTTGGCTTCTGATGCGGAAGAACTACCAATGCCGCAAGTTGAAATTTTGCTAAGAAGATGGCCGCCAATTGGAAGAGAAAGTGGTTTCCCGTCCGCCATTGCAGAAGCCAAAGCCATTTGGCTTCCGATGTAAATGGACGCCGATCGGAAGATGAAATGGTTTACAAGTCCGCCATTGCGGAAGCCAAAGCCATTTGGCTTCCGATATGGAAAGACAACCGACGCCACAAGAGGAAGTGTGTTGATCGGAGGAGGAAGGGATAGAGCGTCCGCCGTTGCGAAAGCGGAAGCGTTAAGATGTCCGATGTGGAAAGACATCCGACAGCCGATTCGGCGGAAGATCTAGTGAAACGAGAGCCAATTCAGCGGACGGGATAAGGGTTCCGAGAGCCGATTCTGCACAGGGAAAAAAAATAAATTTCAGTGGGATTTTCCAGCAAATTTTTGGCTATTTTTCAGTGGGATTTTCGGCTGTTTTACACTGAATTTTTCAGGGTTG
>LPNX011021784.1:0-33929 GCA_001517045.1 Pseudotsuga menziesii | reverse complement strand
GAAAGGTAAGTGATTATGATTTATATCAATGTTATGCATCTAACAATTGTGTTATTAACACGTTTGCAGAATCATAGTCACCTTCAAGAGAAGTATTCCACGTAGTGCAGTTTGGTAAGTAATTTGCGGTTCAGTCATGAGAACCCATGATGGGTATGATGCTTGGGATTCCTATGAGCATGCCCGAGATGCCATGGGAGAAAATGTTCATAATAGAAATGATGACATAGAGTCTAATGGAAGGAGATTCCAAGAGACACCGTCAGATGTTGCAGCTACCATGAGAAGCTTAATTAAAGCCCAGGAAGAACAGCATCAGTTGAATGCTGCTATGTTACAGAGCTTGACAGACTTGCAAAGAAAGATAGACTCTGGACGAGGTACAACAAGACCAGAAGGCAGTAAGAGTAGTACTAGGAGAAGGAGAAGGACTTCTAGTGGATCATCTGATTCTGAAGAATCCAGCGGGGATTCCAGTTCTTCTCCTCATAAAAGAAAAAGAAAGAGACACCATAGGGATCACACTCGAGATGAATTCAAGAAAGCTAAACCTCCTACATTTGATGGTGAGGTAAATACTGGACAAGAGGCTGAAGCTTGGTTTCTTGGGATAAAGAAGTACTTTCAAGTGCATGATTATTCAGGAAACATGAAGGTAAGAGTTTCCATATTCAATCTAAATGGAAGAGCATCCATTTGGTGGGAACACTTCAAGCAAGTAAAAAGGATCAGTGAAAGGAGACTTAAGTGGAAGCAGTTCAAGAAGTATTTTAAGCAGAAATACCTATCTGACAGGTATTATGATGACAAGATTAAGGAGTTCCATGAGTTGATATTGGGGCAGCAGACCATGGAAGAGTATGCAAATAAGTTTTTGGAGCTGTTGAGGTATGTCCGGTATGTCAGAGATGAAAAAGTGAAGGTCCAATGCTTTCTGAATGGATTACCTCAGTCTTACAAAGATCGAATTGAGTTTTATGATCCTAGAACTCTTGAAGAAGCAATAAGGAAGGCTAAGTATTGTTATGAGCAAAGCAAAGGTAAACCAGATTACCATAAGGCATGGAAGGACAAGAAGAATGAGAAGTTTGACCAAAGGAAGAAAGGTTTTAAACCTTCTAGCTTCAGGAATCAGCAGAAGCAACCATCCCAAGCTGTGAGTAAGCCAGTTGGAGTGACAGGAGAAAAGCCTAAGGATCCACAACAGAATATAGGGCCACTTCAATGTTGGAAATGTGGAGGACCCCACATGCGCAGAAATGGTCCACTCGACAACGAGGGTGCAAGGCCAGCTTATAATGTTCAAGAAGCAAAAACAGTGGGTCAAGTAGCAAGGGCAGTTCCTAGGATTTATGCAGCACTGGAGGACCGTCAAGCAGATCACCAGTCAGCTGTAGTTGAAGTAGCAGGTAAGATTGTTGAGCAATCTGTTTCTATTTTGATTGACCCTAGTTCTACGCACAGTTACATTACTCCTAGAGTAGTGGAGATTTGTGCTTTTAAGAAAGTAAAGCATAGGAAGTCTTGGTTAGTTCAGCTAGCCACTGGAACTAAGAGAAAAGTCAGCGAAGTGGTAGAGAAATGTCCATTGGTCATGAATGGATTGGTCATGTGTGTAGATCTAAATGTTCTACCGCTTGGTTCCTATGATATTCTCATTGGAATGGATTGGTTAGAAGCTCACAGGGTGAAGCTTGATTGCTACAATAAGAATTTTGAATGCTTGGATGAAGAAGGAAACCTAGTAGTGGTGAAAGGCATTCCAAAGGTGATTTCAGTAAGGCAGGTTTCAGCAATGCAGTTAAAGAAGTTCTCTAGGAGGGGTTGCCAGTTGTATGCAGCTCAGATTTTGGAGGAAATGAGAGATGAAACTCCTCGGTTGGAGGATTATCAGGTGTTACAGGAATTCAGGGATGTGTTTCCTGATGAGATTCCAGGGCTTCCTCCCAAGCGGGACATTGATTTCACTATTGAACTTGTGCCAGGAGTAGCACCAGTGTCCAAGGCACCCTACAGAATGAGTACACCGGAGATGCTAGAATTGAAGATGCAATTGCAAGAGTTGTTAGAAAAGAAGTATATCCGACCGAGTGTGTCTCCTTGGGGAGCACCGGTTTTGTTTGTAAAGAAGAAAGATGGTACATTCAGGTTATGTATTGACTACAGACAGTTGAACAAGGTCACTGTGAAGAATAAATATCCTTTGCCTAGGATTGATGACCTCTTTGATCAAATGAGAGGAGCAAGGGTATTTTCCAAGATTGACTTAAGGTCTGGTTATCATCAGGTGAGAATCAAGGATGAAGACATTCATAAGACAGCCTTCAGGATGAGGTATGGGCATTATGAGTTTGTAGTGGTACCGTTTGGTCTCACGAATGCACCAGCTACATTTATGTGCCTCATGAATAGTGTCTTCAGCAAGTATTTGGACAAGTTTGTTCTTGTTTTCCTTGATGACATTCTTGTTTATTCCAAGAATGAGGAAGAGCATGAAGAGCATTTGAGACTGACATTGAGTTTGCTCAGGGAGCATCAGTTGTATGCAAAGATGAGCAAGTGTGACTTCTATAGAGATAGAATTCAGTATTTGGGTCACATTATCTCAGAGGAGGGTATATCTGTGGACCCTGAAAAGATAGAAGCCATTACGAATTGGCCTACTCCAAGAAATGTGACAGATGTAAGATCTTTCATGGGACTTGCAGGATACTACAGGAGATTCATTGAGGGATTCTCCAAAGTTGCACATGCCATCACTTCTTTGCAAAAGAAGGGGATGAAGTTTGAATGGACATCAAGGTGTGAAGAAAGCTTCCAGAGGTTGAAGAATCTTCTCACTAGTGCACCTGTATTAAAGGTTGTAGATCTAGAGAAAGATTTTGTGGTATGTACCGATGCATGCGGACAAGGGCTTGGAGGAGTCCTTATGCAAGACAACCACGTGATATGTTTTGAGTCAAGAAAGCTGAAGGAGCATGAGAAGAACTATGCCACTCATGATCTAGAGCTTGCAACCATAGTACATGCTCTCAAGATGTGGAGACATTACTTGATGGGCAGGAGATTTGAGCTTAGAACAGATCATTGTGGACTGAAATATTTGTTTGATCAGCCTACTTTAAATGCTAGGCAAGCAAGATGGTTGGATTTTTTATGTGAATTTGATTTTGAAATCAAGCACATAAAGGGAAAAAGAGAATAAGGTAGCTGATGCACTCAGCAGGAAAGTGCAAGAAATGCATGTGACATCTCTTAGTATTTGCTAATCAGATTTGAGGCAGCAGATTGCCAATCATGTTGCCGGAGATGCATTGTATGAGCAAGTAAAAGACAAATTGCAGCAGCAAAGTCTCGAGAAGAGGTATGAGGGATATAAATTGGAAGAAGATGGTCTTCTCACTCATAAAGGCAGAATTTATATTCCAAATGTAGCAGATTTGAGGAGAGTTGTTATGGATGAAATCCATCAAGCTCCATATTCTGGTCACCCAGGATATCAGAAGACAATTGCTACAGCTAGAAAGCAGTACTTTTGGCCAGGAATGAAAAAGGACATGGCTGAGTACATTTCAAGGTGTATGAAATGTCAGTAGGTAAAGGTTGAGCATCAACATCCAGCAGGTTTGTTGCAGCCTTTGCCAGTTCCGGAATGGAAATGGGAAGTTATTTCCATGGATTTTATTACAGGGTTGCCGATGAATTGGAGATAACATGATTCCATCATGGTTGTGGTAGACAAGTTGACAAAGGTAGCACATTTTATACCGGTTAAGTCTACACATCAGACGGATGACATTGCAAAGATCTTCATGAAGGAGATATTCAAATTGCATGGATTGCCGAAGGCAATAGTTTTTGACAGAGATGTCAAGTTCACTTCCAATTTTTGGAAGGGGTTGTTTGCAGATTTGGGTACAAAGCTAAACTTCAGCACTGCATACCATCCTCAGACAGATGGGCAAACAGAAAGAGTTAATCAGGTGCTTGAAGACATGCTTCGCATGTACGTAATGGAAAAACCAACCAAGTGGGAAGATTACTTACACTTGGTAGAGTTTGCTTATAACAATGGACATCAGGCATCCTTGGGGATGAGTCCATATGAAGCTATGTATGGAAGAAGGTGTAGGACACCAGTGGCTTGGGATAATCCATTGAATAGGATTGTGCTTGGACCAGAATTGCTCAGGGAAATGGAGCAAGAGGTTGTAAAGATCAGGCAGAAGCTGAAAGTAGCATAGGACAGACAGAAAAGCTATGCAGATAAGCATAGGGTGAACAGAGAGTTCAGTGTTGGGGATCATGTTTACCTCAGAGTGAGGGCAAGGAAGAGTTCCTTGAAGCTTGGAAGTTGTGCCAAGTTGTCACCAAGATATTGTGGGCCGTTTGAAGTGCTTGAAAGAATAGGGCCAGTTGCATATAGACTTGCATTGCCTGCTAGCACTAGAGCTCATAATGTTTTTCATGTTTCCTTTCTTAAGAGATATGTACATGATCCTAACCATGTGATAAATTGGGATGTGATTTAGGTGGAACCCGAGGGAGAGTTCCGAATCGAGCCAATGCGCATCCTCGATAGGAAAGTCACAATGCTTTGGAACTGAGCCATAGGTCAGGTAAAGGTGCAACGGGAGCACTTCGGACCTGAAGAGGCTACATGGGAGCTGGAGGATGCCATGCGATTGGCACATCCATTTTTGTTCAATTCTGCAGAACACTGAGGCGATACCAGTGTAGCATTTTGTTCAAATTTTGTAAAGCACTGAGGACAGTGCTATTGAAGGGGGAGGGGAATGTAATGTCCTAGTTTTGACCCCGTTACATTAGATGTATATGATGTACGTATTGTAATGATCATGGTGCGGAGCTAAAGGCTAAGGCCCCGCCATTGATTGGTTATGCTATGTTTTGGATTTAAATTGTCACCGATGGTATATCGGGGCATGCGGCATATATTATGATGGTCATCATGTAAATATGCATCTATAATTAATTAAATGAACCCGACCAGCTACGATCGCGACAACTAAAATGAGAAAAGGGCATCATTTTCACAAGGATAAGGATGTGGGGAATTTGTCCAACTTTGGCCAATAGGGTGAAAAACCCATGTGTCTTCTTCCCTTGTTTTATTCCAACCACTTTCATTAAGAAAGGCTGCTGGTGGTTGAGGCAGTTATGATCTTTGGGAGTGGGGTGGTAGGAATGTTAGTCCTCACCCACATGTACACTCCACCCACGGTTGACTTCACTAGGGCAGGAAAACCTTCACACACTCTCCAATTCGCGACCTCACGATTTGGCTATTCATCTTCACGCAGGGAAGGGTGGTTCATTCTCACGCACAGGAGTTTTCCTGGTTTTACCCACACCATTTCCTCCACGGATTTGCGAATGGTTCGGCTATATTCTTCCCTCACGGGCTGATTGTGGGTTCTGTATTGTTGCTCATGCTCACCCACAGGCTAGGAGACTGTAATTTCTTCCCCAGCGTGGTCTGTATATGTTTTCTTGGTGATCTCGTTGCCCAGGACGGGCTGTGTTTTCCCACGTTGTTGGTTGTGGTTGTTGTGGTCTTCCTTACATGTTGGGGACTGTTGTAAATTCTCTTGAGAGTCATTTTGGCCACGATAGGGCCAAGAATGACTCAGAATTTGTTTTTCCCTGTTCAAGCTGTGACAGCTAAATTAATTGCTTGAGTGCAATGGTTGGTCTTCAGACTGTGAGAGGAGCAGGGATGTTGGCTTAGATTTCTTGATAAACCTGGTGGCTGGAAACCACACAGATAGAGCTAGAGGGTTGGCCTTCTTCTCCATCACTCCTGAATAGCACTGGAAGGGAATGCAGGGCTTGAGGGACTGTGTAGCAGAGAATGGGATGATTCCTTGTGTTGGGTGTGTTTGGGTGTCTTAGAGGTCAGGATAGTTTTGGTGTAGGTGTTCTTGGCTCCGTAATGAGCCCACCAGCTTAGCAATTTTCCTTCTCCAGCTCCCTAATGGCCTGATAAACCCAACTGTGTTGTCTTGGCTGTGTTTTGTATATCCTTGGCTATGTGTAAGCCTGCTAGTTCCCTTATTCCTTGGAGAATCATGCCCATCTCGGGGGTGGCAGCGCTGCTGAGAGATTAAGGAGCACGCTGGCCTATGGTTGGGTGGAACGTTGCAACGACGTAGCTGGTTGCGAATCGAGTTCATCATAAGATAAGTGATCTTGTTCATTTTACTTCTGCAACCTTATTTTCTGTCAATGATATGAAAATGATGAACATGTTAAAATGAATGCTTGTGTGAATGCATGTTGATTCCACTGTGCAAGATAAATAATTATAGCTATGTATGATAAACAATTGCGTTTATGCATGTTATACTGCAATGCATTTTCCTTCAGCATTCTATTTCTACAAATTTTATGCCTGTACATGTTCATGGGGCTCTTAGCCCGGGTGGTTTAAGCCACAGGTCGCATCCTCTTCACCGGTCGGAGGCATGGGGACGTGACGTTGTTGGTGGCAAAGTATTCTTTGGAGGAAAGACACTAAATATTGATCCTTGTGGGTACTTTCGAAGATACCAAGCTCTAAGAGAAAAGATCCATGAACGCTTGACTTTTCAAGAGTGATGTGAAATGGAGATTAGTATCATATTCAAAAAATGGATCCATTTGTCAAATCACATCAAAGAAGAGTGGAACATATTGTCAACAATGTGCGTAGAGAACTGGAGCAAAGGTTGCAACAAAATGAAGTTTGACCATCAAAGTGTTCTACATCAAATATTGGTGAAGAAAGTGATTTAGACAAGCGTAAATACATAATTGAATATCCACATTTGGAGGGGCATGAAGAGGATATAAATCATCTTGTTTGCAGCAGCCATGAAGAAAACAAAATTGAAGGGGAGTGAGATTCATTGCAAGATACTGACAGTGAAGGAGAAGGGTGTGTAAAATAAGATCTAGACATTCTAGACATGGATAGTAGAGCATCTACTAATGGATGTTGAGATGAGATACCTACTGATGGTTATCATGGCGAGGTTCCTATTAATGGGTTCCTAAGGGTTTATGTACCTACTGATGGGTACCAAGATAACATGGAGACATCTACTGATGGATGTTCATATCTCTATGTTGGTGACATAGTGAATCATATTGAGGAGATTGCTGCAAGTACACATTACTTTAAGCATAGAGACCTTGCAGCTGCAGGAAAAGACCCAAGTTTGAATTCCACTTCACCTCTCGAGTTTCATGAGGCTAATTATATAGATGATGAGGAGGAGGTTCACTCTCATGATCCTTCCTACCTAGTAATGCTATTGCAATTGAATGAAAAGAAAATCAAGAAATACTTACACATTATCCATGACACTCATGCTACAATATCATATCTGTTGATGTAATAGTAACTTCGAAATGTATTCATCTGTATTTCTTATATATTGTAACCCGATGTTTATTCTAGGATGTATTGTAATGTATTTGAGTCATGTCATACCCCAATGTTTATTCCGAGAAGTTTCTATAATGAGAAAGTCATGTCAAGTCATTGTGGGTAACCCTCCTATTGGTCAAGGGTTAAAGTCCCCACAGTTGTGGGGCCCTTGGGTTATTAGACTATCCTAGTGAAGTCAACCCTAGGTGATTCATTGTGAGTCAGGGAAATAGTCCCCACCATTGTGTTACCCTCCTATTGGTCAGAGGAGGCAAAGTCCCCACAAGTGGTGGGGCACTAGGGTTATTAGACACTCCTAGAGATGTCAGCTCTAGTAAGTAATTGTTAAGTGAGGCCGACATGTTGGAGTGGGTTCCAAGTGAACGAAAGAATATAAATAGAGAGTGAGAGCCTCTCTATTTATCATACACATACACACACACTCACTCATTGGGGCGCATGAGTGAGAGAGGAGAAGCTCTCTCGGTGAGAGAGAGAGAGACTGCTAATGTTGGGAGATCATGTTACTGTTTTTTGGTTTTACCTTTGGTGCTGATTCTATCTCTAAGGAAGTTGTGAGGTTTTATCCTTTATGGTTTCCCCAAGGAAAATTATTTGTGTCTCTTGTCTCTTGTGTTGTGCTTATGTTTTATTGCTGTGCTTGTTATTCTCTCAGTTAAAAGATCCTAAGATCATAATGCTAGCTTGAATGATAAAATCTAACATGGTATCAGAGATAACCTGAGAAGAAGACATTGTGCAGCTGTAGAAGCTAGGGCTTCTTAATTTTTGGATCTCTCTCCACAATCCATCAGAAAAATTATGCTAGGCTGACTCTCCATTGAAGGGCGCATCTTTCTGTGGAAGCATAATTCGATTCCGAGCATTTTCAGTTTTCGATGCGAAAATTAGGGATTTCTACAGAACATGAATTTTTTAGTGAGCCCAGAATAGGATTTTTATCCTCATAAAAATCGAAGTTTAGAGACCTGGATCAAGAAATTTGGTTGGGTGAAACTCTGGGAAAGTCAAACCCTAGTTTTACCCCGAGCTAGAAAAACCTTAAATACTAAAACTGCTAAGTTTTGGTACATTCGCTATATCCTGAGATTGGCGAAGGTTCAGGTGCTGAAAATTGCAGGGGTCGAATATAAAATATGGATGAACAATGTATATAAAATTCAGCCTCATATTCACTATATTACGGGAGATATGATCCATCCAAGTTAGGGTTCCAACCTCTTCCAAAATTTATCCCTAAACAGGACACCTGGGGAGAATTGAAATATCTTGGGCTACAAAGGTCCAAATGGAATTAATGAAAATGTTCCAAAAAGGGAACAGAATGTAAGTTCTGTGGTCCAAATTTCAGACTCAGAAGATGAACCAGTGACACGTGGAAGTCCGTACCACTTTGCTGTTTTGAACATTCCTGTAACAGGTCACCTTGGGAAAAGGATCATAAATACCAATTGGTGAAACAAATTATGATGAAACCTATGGTGTTTGATCAAAGACATGCAAGTTTACCTCAGTGAAATTTTTTAGACACAGAGGACTAGTAATTTCGGAGATATCACAGAAACAGTATCAGGAATTTCTGTATAATAAATTGGAAAACTAGGGCTTCCTATTCTGGGAGCTTCCCTCCACTGTTTTCAGAAAAGGAGTACATTGGACAGCTCCATTTGAAGAGATATATCTGTCTATCCAACCAGATCTAATAGATTTCAAGTTTTTAAAATTAGGGTTTTTGTGACAAACCCTAGATCAGTCAGCTCCGGAACCAGGATAGACACCTCAAATCGGTAAGATCTAATCCTTTGTTATTTTCATTTGAGGTTCTCATTTCAAAATGATCTATCACATTAGCTTGATGATAAGCTTGGTGAAGTTGACAAATTCCAAGCATGGAAGTATATGATCTCTCTGAAGAAAATGAATTGGACACCTACATGAGTAGAGAGGTTCCAGTTCCAGAAGGAGATGAGGCTAGAAGCCTTACACAAGAAGAACTTGGTCAAGGCCAAGAAGATCATGGTTGATTCAGTCACGGATCAACTTGTACCACAAGTGCCTTCCCTAAAGACACCAATGATGTTTGATTCCTTGACCAAGATATTTGAAGGGAAGAACATAAATTAGAATATGACCTTAAGAAACTAGTTGAAGTAAGTGAAGATCTAGAATGCAGAGACCATACAGTCATACTTTACAAGGGTCTCTCAAATCAAAGAACAACTTGAAGCGGTAAAATAAAAAGTGAAGAATGCACAAGTGGTGATAGCCACCTTGAATGGCCTCCCAGGATCATGGGATTCATTCATTCAAGGAATGTGTGCTAGAAGGAAGTGATTACTTTCAATAGAATCCAAGAAGAAGAAGAAGCTCGACTCATAAGAAGAGAAGAGAAGATGGGAGCAATTGAAGATCAAGCTCTCATCATCCAAAGAAGATCCCTCAAGTGATGAGGAATATGAATAACTCAACTCTTGAAGCACCTCTTATCCTCCTTAGCATTTGGATAATAAATGATGCTATCATGAATGAAGAAGACGATGAAGTTGAAGGCTCAAGAAGGTCTACCCACGAAACAAATAAAGATAAGTATTCAATTGTCATTTCATGATATTATTTTGTTATGCATTTGTTTATATTCAGTTGATGTATTATGCATGATAGGATGTTTGCATTAATGATAGTATACTACTAATATGCATGTGATGGGTAAGTAGCTCATGGTGCTATACAACTCTCCATTGCTACTTATCTAGAATGAAACCTCTTTGCTGATATATTGGATTAGTGCACAATCTCAATGTTGTCCTGGTAGAGATGGAAGGCATCTAGAAAGTTTCCGTGAGATACGAATGGATGTTGTATTGGCTAAAATAGTTGCATGATCATATAGTTATGCATAAGAATTTTTCATTATGAATATACCTTATGAAATGTTTCTAACCATACAACTGCATTTGACTTGTAGGAAAGATCGCATACATAATCACCTACAAGCAAAGAAGGATGAGACTTGTTCCGAAGAACAAGTAACGACAGTTCAAGATGAAGAATAATATGATGAATGAAACGACATCATTGATGCAGAACCTTCAAGCTATGAAGAAGTAACCAATAAGAAAGGGAAGACTAGTTCAATAAGAATGATGTCTAGGATGCAGTATCGACACATGAAGAGAAGTTTGTAGTTCCATCATGCAGTAGATGGAAACATCGTGGGATACAAAGCAAGATTCGTAGCACGAGGCTTCTCACGAAAAGAAGGCCTAGACTACGAAGAGAAATTTGCAGCCAGTAAGAGTTGAAACACATACATGATGAGCTTGATGAAGATCTTAACCTTTGCTACAAGGTTGAAGATGCAAGTCTATACACTAGATGGTCACATAGAATATTAGTAGCATAGGAAGCTACTTGTCACTCTAGTACAGAATGTTTCAGTGCATAGAGTACAGAAGACAGAGGGAGTATGATGCTTCGCTTCAGAGGGAGTGACTACAGAATATCTTGAGGATCGACATGGTACAATAGGATGGACAGATTACTGATGAATTTAGGCTTTATTGAGAGTAAAATGAATTCCAACCTTTGCTTCAAGGTTGAAGGCGGAAGACCAGTGATGCTCCTGTTATGTGTCGATGCACTATTTAGGCATGGAGGTGTGGACAAAGGAGGTATGCAGTAGAGATCCTGAAGAGGTTTAGGATGATGGACTGCATAACCACACCTATGGCATCAAACTTGAAGCTATTAAGTGTTGCTTCATCAGAGACGATTGATGCTACGATGTATCGTCAGATGATTGGTTCATTAATGTACCTGATGAACACGAGACTAGACATTTGCTTTTCTGTGAACACCTTGAGCCAGTTCTTGACAGATCCAAGAAATGTTCACTTTATTGCTGCAAAGCATGTTCTGAGGTACCTGAGGGGTACAGTTGATTATGGGCTCAAGTACGATGTGAATCAGAAGATTAACTTGGAAGGTTATGTTGTTTTAGATTGGGCAGGCAGTGCTATCGATAGGAAGAGCACCTCAGGGTGTTGCTTCAGTATGGGATCAGGTGTGATCTCTTGGTTTAGCAGGAAGAAATCCTGTGTGGCACTAAGTACAGCTGAAGCAGAGTATGTCATAGCTTGTTCAGCTAGTTTTGAGGCAGTATGGTTGCAGAAGCTACTGTCTGATTTATTTTATCTTCAGTTGGATGCTACTTGTACACATTGTGACAACGAGAGTTGCGTAAAGTTGTCAGAGAATCTAGTGTTCCATGACAAGTTGAAGCATATCGAGATCAAGTACCACTATATCAGGGATATGGTGCAAAGGGGAGTAGTGAAGCTCCAGTATGTTGGGATGGAGGAATAGATAGCTGATGTATTGAAAAAGCCATTGGCTAGGGTGAAGTTCGAGTACTTCAGGGAGAAGCTTGGTGTTCTCCAGATAGAGGTTTCCTCCAAGGGAAAGTGATGAGTCCCATATCCATTATGACATGGTGAGAGGATTGGTTCCTTCCATGGTCAGATGTAAGGGCTGAGCCATTCTGTCATGGTGAGAGGATTGGTTCCTTCCATGGTCAGATGTAAGGGCTGAGCCATTCTGTCATGGTGAGAGGATTGGTTCCTTCCATGTCAGATATGAGTGCTGAGATCCATAGCCATTCTGATGAGTAGGTCAGATATAAGGGCTGAGCCATTCTTTCATGGTGAGAGGGTTGGTTCCTTCCATGTCAGATATGAGTACTGAGATCCATATCCATTATGATGAGTAGGTTAGATATAAGGGCTGAGCCATTCTGTCATGGTGAGAGGATTGCTTCCTTCCATGTCAGATATGAGTGCTGGCCATTTTGTCGAGTAGGACAAATGTAAGGGAAATTGCCATTCTTTGAATGGAGCTTCCTGGTGAGGTACCAGGAACACTCAATCTAGGACTGAGTAGCCACTTGATCAGATGTAAGGGCTGAACCATTCTGTCATGGCTAAAGGATTAATTTCCTTCCATGTCAGATGTGAGTGTTGGCCATTCCGACGAGCAGGTTGGATGTAAGGGCAACTTCCATTCTCTAGGAGAATGGAGGCACCTGGTCAGTTACCAGGCAGCTCAGTCAAGGAGGGCTGGGGGCCATTCTGATATGATTATAGAATTGGTTCCTACAATATCAAATGTGAGTTCACGCCCTTCCATCACTGTGAGCAGTATGTGTTCCCACCTGGATGGATGTAAGTGCAGAGCCTTTTCATCATTGTGAGCAGGATGTGTTCCCTCCTAGATGAATGTAAGTGCAGAGCCTTTTCATCACTGTGAGAAGTATGTGTTCCTACCTGGATGAATGTAAGTGCATAAATCTTTCATCATTGTGAGCAGGATGTGTTCCAGCCTAGATGAGAGTCTTCCATCATTGTGAGTAGGATGTGTTCCAGCCTGGATGGAAGTGTAGAAATCTTTCATCATTGTGAGCAGGATGTGTTCCAACCTGGATGAAAATGAGAAAAATCTTCCATCATTGTGAGTAGGATGTGTTCCATCTTGGATGGATGTGAGTACTGTGCCTTTCTGACGAGTAGGTTAGATGTAAGTGCTAATCCTTTTCACAAATGATAGTAGTTGTGTCCTATCATGTTGGTGAATGTGAGTGCTGTGCCTTTCTAATGTGACTATAGGATTAGTTCCTATATGATTAGATGTGAGTGTTGGGTGTGCCTTTCTAATGAGTAGGTCAGATGTAAGTGTTGGACGGGCCTCTCTGACGAGTAGGTCATATATAAGTGCTGAAGAAGACCTACATGGAGGCTAGGCCTACAACCAGCATGAAAAAGGGCTAGCTCTGTAGAACTTCCTGTGACGAGAAGAATCATGAGATAGCACCCGTGATGATTTAGATAGAGTGATGATCCAGATCCAGTGAAGATGATCCAGCAATGATGATCCAGATTGAATGATAATCCAGATCCAGTGATGATGCCCAATGATGATCTAGATCGAGTGATGATGCCCAGTGATGATCCAGATTGAGTAATGATCTAGATCCAGTGATGATGATCCATATCAAGTGATGATCCAGATCCAAATGAAGATGACTTGAAGATGAAGATGACCTGAAGATGACGAATACCTAACGATGACCTAGATGACACAGAGAAGAAGACTTGTGCTGATAAATTATGTCGAGAGAATACCTTCCTAGTTAGGAGGGAGTGTTGATGTAATAGTAACTTTGGAATGTATTCATCCGTATTTCTTATGTATTGTAACATGATGTTTATTCTGAGATGTATTGTAATGTATTTGAGTCATGTCATACCCTGATGTTTATTCTGGGAAGTTTCTATAATCAGAAAGTCATGTCAAGTCATTGTGGGTAACCCTCCTATTGGTCAAGGGTTAAAGTCCCCACAGTTGTGGGGCCCTTGTGTTATTAGACTATCCTAGTGAAGTCGACCCTAGGCGAGTCATTGTAAGTTGGGGAAATAGTCCCCACCATTGTGTTACCCTCCTATTAGTCAGAGGAGGAAAATTCCCCACAAGTGGTGGGGCATTAGGGTTATTAGACACTCCTAGAGATGTCGGATCTAGTAAGTCATTGTTAAGTGAGGCCGACATGTTGGAGTGGGTTCCAAGTGAATGAAAGAATATAAATAGAGAGTGAGAGCCTCTCTATTTATCATACTCATACATACACACTCACTCATTGGGGTGCATGAGTGAGAGAGGAGAAGCTCTCAGTGTGTGAGAGAGAGACTGCTGCTATTGGGAGATCATCTTACTATTTTTCGGTTTTACCTTTGGTGCTGATTCTATCTTTGATGAAGTTGCGAGGTTTTATCCTTTATGGTTTCCCTGAGGAAAATTCTTTTACCATCCCTTGATGGAGTTGATGAATCCATATATTTGATTGTTGAGAGTTGCATAGGATTGGTTCATAACTATTCATCCCAAAGTTCTATTTCAGCCACATCAATTGGGAATTAAGATTGGGTGAAAGGATTATTTCTCTTGGTGCCACATGAGGATCAAGAGGCTCCCACCTTATTTGTTGATGATTGTAGAGACATACCATGTGATGTGACAAGTGAACCTTTCTTGCCTTAGAAGGACATTGAGGAGTCCTTACATGCCATTTGAATCAGCAAACAAAGGTAATTATCTATTTAAGGATTTGGTAGATAAATATATCACTGAAATGGAGGATCAAGGATGCACTAAACTTGCTTGCAACGGTAGAGAATTGTTTGACATGTATCCCTTGAAAGAAATACCTCATTATATACCTATATGGAATGAATAATTAGCTTTGAAGAAGGTGGTTGGTTACATCTCAATTAGATGAACAAGCCAAAGTGTTTATTCATCCATGGTTTGGTTGGATGGATACACAACTAAAATGGAGATTCATCGAGGTAAAAATTATTTTGCTTCTATTATAATTATTTTGGTTTTAATGATATTGTATTACCATGTGAGAAACAACAAAGATATATTTTTCAACCATTAGATACCTCTAGTACACATGCACATGAGTATTGGATGTGCAATAGCATGACTAGAGTTTTCAGAAGTATGGGAAGTGATGGGATTCCAACATGGTTATGGGGTTTTGACATCCTTTGGAATACTAACTTGTTATATATGATTAATATGTTAAGTGGAATGATGCATAAACTATGGGAACCAAGAATTACATGGAGTGACAAAGTGTTTTTGATGATATGTGTGTTTGGGAGAATGCAACATACTCAGTGGGATCCAAGAGGGTGAGTTATCCTTCATTTCCACAAGTTCATCCATGGGGAGAAATGATTTGAATTTCCACATGAAAAATCATATGATGGATGGATTCAATACTCTCTTTATTGGTGGGTTGGGATTTTTCATGAGGATTTTGGTGGAGACATTAAGTAGTGTAGAGGATGGAGTAGAAGACACTTCCTCAATCTGAGATTTGTTTGGGACCGCAGGATCATCTTTGGTCTCAACTATTTCAGCCGGAAGATTGATGTGGAGGTGTGGGATAGAGACACATATCAAGAGAGAAGAGATGTATAAGGTAAATTATTCTCCCAAAATTTATCTTCACTTTGGCCATCATCATCATATTCTCTTGAAAGAAAAGTTTTTGCAAGAAACATCTCCTTGTTGCCATTATGACCATTATGTATTTTTATGCATGAGAATTGGTTTGGATAGCACACCTATGGCTTCACCATCTTACATGAGAAGAGAATATATCAATAAATTCGGTAACTTTATGTTGATTCTCTTTGATTACATTTTGGTTCATGGTAGGATGTTGAAGAAAATGAACTTTTGGTTGGAAAGCTATGACATGAATTTGGGTAGAGCAATCCTTGCCCATCAATTTGTTCAACATGAAGTTGGAAGGATAGAGGTATGGAATTTTGGTACTATGATTGATCATGGTAAGGATGGTGCACCATGTAGAGATTCATTTCAAGTAATAATATATATGGTTTTCCAAGGAATTAAAGGAGTTTCCCATGGGAAGAGAACTTTAGGATATTTCAAAGGAATGAAGAAAGTAATGGGAACTTGTTCAATGTCATCCACAATTGGTTTCGCTCCATCATTTGTGCTGATAGATCTATGGAGATGCATGAATGATGAGGGATTGAATTATGAAAATGGTTGCATCCCATGTCAACAATATGAATTGGATCATATTTATCTTCTACACTTTCTACCACTTCAAGAGCAGAAATGGGTAAAGCAAAATTATCCAAGTCTTGATTTGATGATTTTCACTAATCTTTTGGTGCATCATAGTTGTGTTTCATGAAATGTCATTGAAGAAAACTTTATGTACAAAACATATCCTCTTGTTCACATGAACGGTAGTTTACCAAAGCATGATTATTCACATCCTAATTTCTTTAAGAAGAGGTTGTCTGTTCTACATGTTTTGTTCACAACTCAATTGAAACCTTGCAACACAATTAGACATGGATTATTTTGAAAGCAAGGTCATTCATGAGTTTATGGTGAAGGATGAAAAATTAAATATTTCCAAAGGATTTATTTATGAAGGAGATGAAGTTAAAATGGTATATGCAGCAGCTTGCAGAATTTTTTGCAAAAGAGTCCAAATGTTTCATCATTCATATTTTCCCTTACTTGAGGACAAGCAAGTTTTGGGAGGGGAGTGTTGTCATGTGCCCATTTTGGTGACACATGGACTATCCTATTATCTATTTAGTCCCTATGGTTTTAAAAGGAAAATGCATTAATATCTTGGGATTAAATTTTGAAAACCAAGTAATTAATTAGTTTGGAGTAAGTATTTCTCCTAATGGTTGAAATGCACTTAAGTTAAATTTATTTTCCATGAATAAATTTTATTGTTAATAAAATAAATGAGGATAATAGACCATAAGGGCACATAAGAGGATAAGGTCTAACCAAAGGAACCTTGCAAAATAAGAAATAAAGGATAAAACATCTTATCTTGCAAAAGAATAAAGAAAGGAGAAAGCATCTTAAAGTTGGAAAGAAGGAAAAAAGAAGGAAACAAGATAAAGCAGTGAAAGATGGAATAAAGAAGAAAGCATAATAAAGCAGAAAGCAGGACAAAACAAAAAATCAGGAAAAAGCAGGATAAGGCAGAAAAGTAGGAAAAAGCAGGATAAGGTGGAAAAGTAGGATAAGTCGGAAAAGTAGGATAAGTCGGAAAAGTAAGAAGAAACAGAATAAGGAAAAAAATAGGAAAAAATAGTGAAAAGAAAAAAACATGATAGAAAAGAAAAAGCAGGAAAGCAAAGAAAAAACAAAAGATCCTAAAGAAAAGGATTTCTAATCTAAATCATGAGCAAAAAATTGGTCAAGGTATCTTGGAAAAGAAGAAATATCTTATATAAACGAAGGATAGTGCATCACTTTCACACTTTTAACAATTTTTGTTTTGTATTGAGAGCAATTTTGTTTCTCTAACTTGGGAGATGTGCCCCTAGTCCAAGATGGGAGATGTTCCTCTGCTATTGAGAGAATCATGGCACTCAGAAATTGTCATAGATATTTATTAGAGGTTTTGAAGAAGTCAACAAACAAGTTCGAAGCTTAGAAGAAGACAATTCAAGCCAAAGATTGAATCATCCAGGTGCACTGTTCTTTGTTAGTTCCTTGTGTGTGCCTTGTTGACTTGATTTTGTAATTCTTTAATATATGACACCTTCGTCACTTGTGCAAGTAGGGGCATCATCTTAAGCGATCCCCTTCTACTTCACCGAGCTGCAGCTTCAGCTGGTGCAACTATTTTTTCATGTACCAAAATTCCCCAAAATTGTGTTACCTCTTTCGTGATTGTCTGTACTACCTTCTCTAGTTCTGTGATCTCTATCGTTGCATCCTCAATCACTTGTTTTCTTGTCACAAATTCTTCAAGAAGTGTTATAGGTGCCACCCTAGCTTGTAGCTCCTCATTCTCCTTTAGCTGGTCTGCAACAACTTTTCCTAACCGAAGTTCCTTTGCTTTCGCCAACATCACCTGACTAACATCGGGTGCCTCTTTGCAGGCCATGGAGACCACATGCTCTAATATTTTTTCGTCTTCGAAGGCCTTTGTTCTTTCATTGATGGTGACCTCTTTTTCCACTTTGAGTCACTGAAAATCCTCTTCAATGCTTTGTACTTGTTGTTTATAGTGGACTATTTGATCGTGAGTTGTTGCTTCTCGATCCCTAAGTTCTCCACTTGCTGCGTTCTGAATGCGTGCCAACATAGACATCAAGATCAAGTTCAAATCAAGACCGATCAGGTCATGCCCTCATAATGTGGCATTTGTGTCTTCATCTCTTGTTGTTATTTCCTGTGGTAAAATCTGCATTAGTCGCACCTTTGTGCCAATGTCTACTTCAACCACTCTTTGCAGTGTTCCTTCTTGTGGTATCTTTGTGTAGAGTACTGCAATCATTAGTGTCTACAGTAGTTGTGAGACCTGATGGAAATATCCAATTGCATGTTGTGTAACATTTTCTTGGTTTTCATTTACCACATTGGTTATTGTGTCTATGAGCTTGTTTATATGCTCATCAAAGAGTCCAACAGTTCTACTCCCCTCACCCTGCTCAAACACGCGCTTCATTCGCAGTTCCTCCTGTTGTTTATGAATCTCTGATTCTGTAGGCGTCGCTAAGTAAGCTTCATCCTAGGATTATTCTTCCTCTTTGGCTCTTCCTGATCCAATAGTTGGTATTCACCAACCGAAACCTTCCATTCTTCTGGACATTTCGCCACTATAGCGTCCATTTCTTCATCGTTGAGCTTATACCATGTCATCATCCACTGCTTCTATGGATTTGCATGTGCATGAATGAAGATGGAAGGAGGCCCTAGTGATAGCATTTCAACTCTTTGATACTTCTTCACTACCTCTTTTGTCAGGCGTGAAATATTCATCGCTTCTGTTCGTAGCACATCCAAATAGATGTAGAATTAGATTTTGTTGTTTGTCTCCTCTCTTTATCTTTTAGTGCCCATAAATATTTGCAGCACGCCATGTGGCATACATTGGAAACTCCATACTCCATCCCTTGGTACTGTGGTGGTTCCATCCAACCAACCAACACAATTAGTATCAATAACCATCAATATGTAAACGACTTATCAGTCTCTTGCACTAATAGTGTGTCCTCCATTAGCTCATTCAACAGAAAAAGGGACCAGTTCATGTGTCGCCTACTGCACACTACTACCCAGTTGTGATGACCCTTGATGTGCATTGGTTTGGGATATTCTTCTGCACGATTTTAAGCATCAAAAACTTTGAGACAATCCTAACCGCCTAGTCATTGATTGTGTTGATCACATATGCTTTGGTATCCTTCACCACCCCATATTTTTTCTTTAGCTTCTCAACAAGATTTTTGTCATTATCTTTCCCTTTGAAATATTGTGCTGAATATACCCATGCCTTAGGTAATCATGTGATCTATGAAATTAAGTCAATTGTGATTGGGTGTTATGGAGAGAAATTCCTATGGCTTGGGGTACCACAACAGACAACTTGACTCTAGAAATCAATCCTTTCCAATATGCAATAGAAATCAAATATCTAACACTAAAGGATCATACCTTGTACCTTATTCTAGATGGTTGAAGTAGATCCCCGTTGAGCTTTCCAACTTCAGCTTGAATTGATAAATCACTTTCTCAACAACAAGTAAACAAGACAAGCATACTATACATATGGGTGTTAGATCTATTCTAGCATATATAATCAACAATGTATAAGCATTTGAAATCATCCATGGATAAAATATTCATTCAAACATACATTATTGGACAGGAAAAGATATTTCTAATAATATAAAATCAGAGATTAAATGGATACAACCTGTGTCGGCATGTCTGCGAATCGGAGAAACTGAATCCCCCACTTGGGCCTCCACCACCTCAATCCTCCATCTCTCGATAGCAAGCTCACAAGCAAAAGGCAAGCTTGGGAAGAACACAAAAGTGCTCCAAGGGGTAAAGGGATGCAGACTCAAGCACAAGTTTTGGCAACAATGGACTATAGTTTGTTTGCTCTCAATTCTCTTATATGCCTTCAATGTATCAAAGAGTTCCTTATATATCTTTTTCAAAGGGTTAATGAAAGGTCGAATCCGAGCGATGTCAAGGCATATGGAAGGCCAGGAGTCAAGTGAGTCGGATCCATGTCAAGGAAAACTCCAAAAGGATTTGGATTTTTCACACATCTCGATGTACGCGGTTTTAGGGGTCAAACCCGCGTATATACGCGATTAGGGGTTTAAAAGGCGCGTGTGTTAATTTTCACATGTTTATAGGGATGTTCAAGGAAACATCAAAGGACAAAAAATGGTCCAATGGGTCTAAGGAGTCTACAGAGGGACAAGGGAAGGACATACAAGTGTGATTCACCTGGAGTGGTAAAATCAGCTATAACAAATGCCCCCTAATGTGTGAGGTCAGAGGGGTCATATGATTGCTGAAATACATTATAAGTCCATCCCAGAAGTGGAGTGATGAAGGATCCCAAATGGAAGACCAACCACCCAATCAGCATAGTACATTCATACAACTCTGCACATAACTGCAAAGACATATAGCAGTCTCAGATACATAAGAGTACAATGGCCATGAATAGGCATGATACAACATATCACATAGGTGGTCATCGCCACATACAATATACATAGATCTGAATCTCCATGATGAAGATATACAAAGGACCATGATCTCCATAATGGCTGAAGATATATAATGGATCAAGATCTCCATAATAGTTGGAAATGTCTGACATATACTGGAATCAAGTCACGAGAGCTGAAATCTCATGAACACTAGCACAATCAAGGAGGTAGCATATAAGAGATGCCACCAATCTGGAAGGTCTTCTACATAAACCACTACAAGTACATGTCCTACTATGTGAATAGAGGTGTCGAGGTTGAACATAGTAGTGCATCGTCTAATTACCGGTCATTGATGTATACCATTAATAGACGCGAGATCACCCACCGATAATGAAAATGGGAATCAAGCTACTAGAGTGTAAACTAACAAGTGTGAATAAATGTGCTGAGGTCGAACACTTGAGAGGATCCATCGATCAGGGGACATTGATGTATTCCCAAAAAACTGTCGATGGCGAGAGAACCTACCACTAATGAATGCAAGTCTCAAGGCACTCAAAAATGACTCTAGATTCCAATCCTAGAATAGATGATCTGGAGTCGATGGGATGAAATCCACTGGAAGGAGGGCATTAAGGAATCCCCCATCATCTAACATGAGGTACTCAGCAAAGCTATATAATGTGGAAGGACTCGATCATAAGGTGCACGAACCAGTAACTGTACTGAGAATGGCCAACATGCAAAGTCAAGTTAACTAAGGAATGGCTGACTTAGGTTTCAACTTCCTTTGAACAAGAGCATAACGGTGAATGGTGACTAAATGAAGGCAGCATAGACTCGATATACAAAATTGGAACATCTCTGTGACACAGGAAGCATCGATAGAGGCTCCATGGGGACTGGAAGGTTTACCAGTCGGTGGAGATAAACTCAGATAAACGAGTACAGCTCCGAAAGTCAAACTATAAACCCAACCAACGAATGTGATATAAAGTGCTATGTTCGAAGGCGACACGACTCGACAACTGCCAAAATATAACATCTTTTCTTTGTCCGGCTTTTTGGTTTTTGATTTTTTTTGGACTTTTTCAAATATTTAAAAAGCTTGAAAAAGAATAAAACTACTTTATAGTTACAGACTAGGAGGAGACGAGTGTCATATAGGCAAACAAACTAGTTCCAAGCAGTGGAACATACCTATGCTCAATGCAAGGAAACATGTGTAGGATAGCAACACTTGGGGGAAAATCCCCTCTAGGTAAAAATAGTGAATCAAGCTGCAAAGGATATATGAAATGGCTCTGCATGGCTAGACATGAGACAAGCTCGGGCTATATGGCTGAAACTCATTGTCAGGGAAGCCGGCGTAAAGCTCAATAAGGCAGGCAAAGCTCATGATAATGCAATTACAACTTGACATAAGGGAGTCCTAAGGGAAATAGGCCAGCAAAAGATCAAGAGGAGTATGAGGCTCTTGCGAAATGTCATGGAAATACTATACAACGGACTCCCACACCCTAAGGGGCAAAATGTCAGCATGGGTACCAAATGAAAATAAGGCGCTAACTAGGGTACCCATGTAAGGTCAAGCTCTACCACTCATATCATGCCACTTCTAAGACAACAAGATGGTTTTGTGGCATAATAGAGTGGGTTTGTACCTAAGGCTACAATGAAATGTCATAAGGTCATGCAAAATGTAAATGGTGATGAAACCTAACCTATATGCTAGTTTAGACATGATACTTGAAATCGACACGAATGGGTCAATCCAACAGTTGAAACGACACTCAAAAAGGTCTCCTACATCATAAATTAGTCCAAAAATGGGCCAAAAGGATTAGAAACGGTCCAAACTATAGGAAAGGGGGTAAAAATTTTCAAAAATTTGAAAAATTTCTATAAATAGTAAATAATTCAAAACATTATAAAACATTTGAAACTTTTACCCATTTGAGCTTAGAACTTCAACAACGAATTCCAAGAGATCCAGTCGGCGGAATCCACTACCGTTTTTTCCAGGTACTTACCCATGCTCTACTCTTCCATTTTGATGCGAATTTTGTCAAATTCCATGGTGTATTTGATTTTCTAGGCCATTCTAAAATAGGTGCTATGGCCCACGTGGAAATCGAGGGTTTTTCCACGTATAGGGCTGGATATACGCGAAAAATGCCCTCACAGTCGCGTACATACGTGGCTGTTTGGAAAACAGCCGTGTATGCAGCCACGCTTAAGGCTTTTCAAGTATTCTAATGGACAAACTTCAAATTTTTTGTGTAGAATGGTCCTAGAATGGAGAGAACATGAACATGGTGATGTAGAAGAGGCAGTAAGGGTAGATCTAATGGCTCAACAAGAATTACATGCATGTCGGATTTATAAATTTTGGTGTCTTGGTGGCTTAAGGGCCAAACCAAGACTATTGTAGATGTTAGTGGACTACTGGGATCCAGACTCATAGTCATTCCAGATAGATGGGATGTCCCTCACCATAAAGGTGGAGGACACATACTTTATTATTGGACTTTCCCGACGGGGGGAAGTTGTGAACCTACGTTCTCGCAGGCCCGGAGGTGGCCTGACTATAGATGAGTACATTGCGGTGTACTGCTATTCGAACATGGAGAAGGCAGGGAGTCAGATCCCAACTAACTCCATATAGGTGTTGGGCCTAAAGGCCATCCTACTGACACTGGGTAGGATAGTAGGCTTGGCTTCACTCCATGAGGCTTCGCGGCTTCTGATGTTCTATGCAGTGGAGTGCATGAGACCCATGGTATATGATTGGAGCACTAGGCTACTGGGCAACATGAAACATCAGATCAGTGAGTGGAAGATGGGACGAGTGTGAAACTTCAGTTTCAGCAGCATACTGAGCATGTTTTTCTCAGAGCGTGTTCCAGGATTGAGCCCTAGAGTTGATGTTCCTCTACACGGGGTTCGAGATCCGACCCAATGGCATTGGGCAGATGCGATGTGCAGACTGAGTGGAGGTAGGGTGTCCAACCCCTATCCAGCTGATTTCTTTCCGTGGTGGCGACGACAGATAGTTTCCATTGATGACTACCCCTATGTGGGGATAGATTTTCGGGGAGACTCGGACATGCCACTACCATCAAGATCGGCATACAGTGACATAGGTAACGAATCTCGACCCTCTCTTTAAAATTTTTAAGTTATTTAAATTTTTTGTGTTGTCTGATTATATGGAATCAAAAGACAGTTTTTTGGGTGACAATACATAGTGAAATCTACCATATGCATGCAAATGTGGGACCACGACAACCTGAAGGCTTCCCTCGTCATAGACAGATGGGAAGAGGAGACGATATCATGGGTGTGGATGCAGAGCGGATGCTCCAAAGCATTCATACCAACTTCGTGAGGCTGACACACAGAGTACCCATGGCGCAAGTCGATGAATTTCCTGAGGCCGTGCAGCGCCAGGTGGCGGGTGTACCACGAGCATGGGTGCGGCTATTTCGAAGGCTGGCTAGAGTCGTGGTGACATTCCACGACCACAACCCCCCTCCTCCTCCACAGGCTTAGATACCTAGGAGCGATACATTTTGTATTACTGTGTATTATATCTTAGTGGCTCAAGAGCCCCATTTTTGTATTATGACACTATGTATTACCACATTTTGGCTATTTATAAAAACTTTTATGATGATTGGTTTATTTATTTACATGTGTAAAAATTTGTGTTTGTGATGAGTTTATTGTGTATGAAACAAATGCCAATCTAACACGTAGTTAGCATATGAGTCAGCAACTTGATTATTAATTCTTGGAATATGTATGTATGTTATATTGTCAAATTGCCATTCTAATAATCTCACATGTAAGAATCTTGTTAATAATGTCAGATCTCTAACATGGTACAAACCATTAAGCTGTGATACTACTAACTCCGAATCAAGACATACCTCAAGAGAGAGAATGCCATGTAGAATGGCATCCCATGGAAGCTCAATAACGACACTATATTCAACAACATTTTTTGAATATGGCCATAAACATACGCCTCCTGAAGACAATACCTGACCCATAGGAGTATAAATCACCCAAGCAGCAGAGGCTGAGTGTTGAGTGTGACGGCTCACACCATCCGCAAATCCTATGAAGGTGGAATATTCCATTGACATCTTCCAAAAGAAACAGAAACTAATCACAAACCCGATCACTATAAGAAAAAGACCTACCTATGCAAAACTGTACAATAATATACAATAACCAACCTTGGATGAAAATCATGCATAGTACTTTTTGAGATAGAGCCCATTTCTAGGCTCCGTCAAGGCCATTCCCTCATAATCCACTAACTCATAAGCGCCCTTCTCTTACACACGTTTGACGATGTAAGGACCACGCCACATGGGGTTAAACTTTCCTGCCCCCAAGGGTTCTTTCGGTTGATCCCACAAAAGAACCAAGTATCCCTCACTAAATCTCCTTGGATGGATAGACTTATCGTACTGGACCTTTACGCGATGCTTATTTACTTCTAGAGCCACCAAGGCATCTTGACGCCGCTCATCAAGTTGCTCAAGGTGGACCAAACTCTCCTCTAATGGGGAAGTGTCTGGTAAGAGCTCTATGGCTAGCTTCAAAGAAGGAATCTCGCACTCAACCGGCAATACCGACTCCACTCCATGTACAAGTTGATATGGAGAAAAATCCGTGGTAGTCTTAACAGCGGTTATATAAGCCCACAAAGCAGGATATAACATAATGTGCCAATTATTCTTGCTTTGTGCGATGGTTTGTTGGAGAATGGATTTGAGTGACATGTTCACTGCTTCTACCTGTCCATTCGCTTGAGGGTAGTAAGAGGAGGAATGCTCTTGTTTGTACCCTAACTTTGATGCCAACTCTTCCATCATACGATTTTGAAAGTGTGAGCCATGGTCAGTGACAAGCTCTTTCGAAATCTCGATCCGAGTAATAATATGGTTGAATACAAAGTGCACGGATGTCTCACCGTTGGATTTAACTGTAGGCATAGCCTCAGCCCATTTTGTGAAGTAATCAATAGCCACTATGATATGATGATGCCCCCCAGATGAAGCTGGGTTGCAATCCATAAAAGCAAGCCCCCACTTAGTGAAGGGACTAGCAGTGATGATGGGATGTAACGAGGTAGGTTTCAAGCACATATTACGTGCAAACACCTGGCAAGGATGACACCTCTTGACCACATCTACACAATCCTTAAAGATCGATGACCAGAAATAACCCACTCTTAAGATTTTTTGGGCTGTAGAAAGCCTAGATAAATCATTTAGCACTACCTCATCATCTGCATGAGTTAGACAACGTCGTAAAATGGAATCTACCCCATGGCGGTACAAAGTGTTATCCACTATGAGGTAATTCTTAGACATGTGATGTAATCGTCGTCATTCATCCCATGAGAGGTGAGTAGGGACCTTCAATGTTTGTAAATATATAATGATATCCCCATACCATGGGTCTAAAGTTGAGATTAAGAAGATGTGCTCATCGATAAACATATCTTTAGAAACCAACTCCTCGGCCTCGCTTGGGAAATCCGATATAAGCTCTGCAAAAATTAACGATTTCTTCGATTTTGCCGAAACAAACTTGAGATCGAATTCTTGCAGGATGACAATCCATTTATTATATTTTCCCCCAATCATCGTTCGAGTGAGGACAGATTGAAATGGATTGACATGGGCTACAACCAAGGTCTAGCGAAGGAGAATATAATGTCTCAAACGTTGAACCGCATGTATGGTAGCTAAGGCAAGCTTCTCAACATGAGAATAACAGAACTCCACGTCAATAACAATCCGGCTCAGATAGTATATGACATGCTCTTGGAGCTCCTCATCCTCTTGAACCAAAACCATACCAATCGTCTCCATGGACGCGGCCACATAAAGTAGAAAATCACGGCTATAGTCTAGGGGACTAATCACTGAGGCCGATGTTAGGGCTCACTCATCCCAACAAAAGGTGGTTTCCTTCTTCAAAAGATGCATGAAGCCTCTAGTCAAATTGACAAAATTGACAACGAATATTCGTAAGAAGTTTGCCATGCCTTGCAAACATTGAAGATCACAAATATTTTTCGGGGGAGACAACTGAAGTATTGCCTCAACCTTCAAAGGGTTGACTCTTATACCCTCTTTAGAAATAATGAATCCTAACAAGCGACCATACTTCACACAAACTATGCACTTGTGAGGATTTAACCTGACCAAATAATGGCGGCACCTTTCGAATACCAATCTCAAATGATAGGAATGACGCATTCTCATATGAGAATGAGCAGCAAGGTCATCCAAAAAAAATTTGATAATCGATTTGAGATCATGGAAGATCAAGGTCATAGCCTGCTAAAAAGTAGCTCCGGCATTCTTAAGGCCAAAAGGCATTTTTTGATATGAAAAAGTTCCCCAAGGACAAATAAATGGAGTCTTATGTTGGTCCTCAGGTTTAATTTGTATCTGATTGTATCTAGAAATGCTGTCCATAAAGGAAAAAACCTCGCTACCTGCACACTCATCCAAAATCTGATCAATAAATGGTGTGGGGAAATTGTCCTTAGGATAGGCACGATTCAAATCACAGAAATCAGTACATATGCGAATCTCTCCCTGCTTCTTGTCCACCGGAACGGGGTTTGAAACCCACTCCATCAAGGGAACGGGATAGATAAAACCGGCTTTCAATAGTTTCTCTATCTCTGCCTTAATCGTGGGTGCTTTCCTAGGATTCACTGCATGCAAGCATTGTCGAATAGGCTTAGAGTTGGGATAAGTCTTAATCTTTTGTTCAACAATGCAAGGGTCGATACCTGGCATTTCATCGTAAGACCAAGAAAATATATCACAAAATTATTTAAACAGCTTGGTGTATTCTTGAATCTCAACATGGGAACATTCTGCCCCAATATAGACATTCTCTATCCTACCAGGATCGCTAGAGATATTGATAAGAATCGTTGGAGATATATTTTCCATGTTTCCATCAGCCATTGGACCAGGAGAGCTTAATGGAATCATAGGACTACCAACTCTCTCACTAAGAACCTCCCTAAAGTCCTCACGCTCCAAGTGGTCAAGCTCGGAAAGAAAGTAAGATCTACGATGGAGCTCTTCCCATGGTGGCTCAACTCCCGACATGGCCTCAATAATCGCTTCATCTAAAGGAAAAACACAATCAAGGCAGTCGTGCACGTGAGAAGACTATACCGCCCATGTAGGCAACACATAAGGGTCCTCCTCCTTCGTCCGCAAAGAGGAAGGACTGGGCTCTGCAACACACCCTACATTAGCTTGATAAGCTACCATAGTTGCAGGCAATGGCACGTCCGTCATGATGGGCTCACTCAAAGTACTCAGTGTAGGAATAATCCAAGGATCTTCCATATGACTCGTGCGAAAAGCCACCGATCTCATAGATGTCGAAGCCTCACCAGAACTAGACCCTATCATAAGGATAGGTGCAGGACAACTAAAAATTCCCATGAGGGATGGATACATTCCCACACCCACACTCCTAGTTGCTAGCTGAGAGTGCTCTACAATCGGGATCGAAGATCCCGAAGATGCGGTAACTGACGGATTCTTGAATGACGTTTGATTAATCGTACCTATCTTCCCGTTAAATGGAAAGCATACAATGCGAAATAGTGAAGAAGCTATGGCTTGCATATTGTACATCCAATTCCTACCCAACAAGAGATTGTAGTCAAGGGGCGCATCAACCACCTCAACCTTTATCGCAATGGTCTTCCCTCCCAAACGGACCTTAAGGGAAGGAAGGATCCCATGCAGTCTAAACGATCTCCCATCAAATGCAGTCAACATGGTCACCGATTTAGACAACTCAGGGGAACCTAAACCCTTCCAACATGATAAAGACATCACAGAAGTAGCAACGCCTTCGTTAATCATAGTGCGCTTGACGGTCATGTTAAGACATTCTACGTGAATCAAAAGAGACACATAGTAAGGCAAGCGAGGCTAAAGTCCTCTGGTTTCAAATTTAATCACAGAGGAATAATTATCATCATTCACATCAAGGGCAGAAAGCAAAGCCTTCCTTTGCGAAGGACAACTCTGAAGTACTTCTAGTGTAGACATCACAGAAGGAGTGTGGCCCAAATCCTCGACAACAGAATATTTTTGGGTGGCTCAGGCATTAGGATTATGCCTCGAACGCTTAAGGACTCCCTTAGGAATGCGAGGTGTAGCTTCAGGTTTATCCACAGGTTTTCAAGACACAAAGGAGTCCCTAGTGGATTAGGTTCCTTTCCTAGTTTGGGTTGTGACGAACCATAGTCCTTCACACGGGTCACAACTTTTGCAGCACGTACCATGTTAATGCAACCATGACCACTACCCTCCAAGGGATCCTGATCAACACAAGACTGATCATGGGTCCTCGAGTTCATATTTTGATTGTGAGGTAAAGGGTCAGTCAACACAGCTGGGCCCTGTGCTAAGAATCTTGAGGCTTCATCGATACGAGGGCACAAGTAAGTGAGGTGATCTTCCTTACATAACTTGCAAGGAAATTTAACCTTACGTTTATTTTGCTTGTCCCCCCCAGCATTACGGGAATTTTTGTCACTATTGTTAGCATTTTCATTCCTATTCCCACCCTTACGATTATTCTTACCCTTCTTTTTATTCCGTCCGGGCTGCTGGTTACCCTTCTGGTTTGACGATTGCACTCGCTGTGTGGGCGGGTTGAGAAGAAGCCATGGCTTATACTGAAGTAGATTGGTTGATTGATAACTGAATAACTTGTTTTGCAACCGAATCTGCTGGTTTAGCACTCGCACAACCAACAATGCCATCGGCATGTGGTCCAGGTTTAACTTTGGGGTCGAAACTAGAATGCAGAGCATTAGGAATGATCTCATATAACAAACCGGATTGAGCATAAATGAAATCCAGATCATGCACCCTAAAAATGGCTTGTTCCTCATTTTGCACTCCAGATGTAGAAACATCCTTCGCTATATATAGCAATAACAACTTAAGGAACCATTCGAGGAGGAATTCTGGCGGTATAAAGGCTTTAATCAACCTCTTCCATCTATGCCACTCTTGGATATGATCCAAGATATGTGTGGCTTTATCCTACTGAAATGTCGACAAGAGTTATGTACTAACGTCATAACGCACTGGTAGCTAGAAGTGGTTAAGAAAAGTCATCGCTAGGTCATCGAACAAAGCGAATGCCCCCCTAGGTAGCTCTATATACCATTTCGCGGCAGGCCCTGTAAGGGTACGTTGAAACAGCCTTAAACGGATTGAGTCTTGGTGTAAGGAATTCGAAGAGCACCATAGGTGAAAGGTACTAACATGTTCACTCGGATCCTCTCCCGGTTTGCCCTCGAATTTGGGTATGTCCAAGGGAAGCTTAGTAGGGACAGCTGGCCAAGCCGGGTCATGAGCTACAGGATCGTTCATCAATCTTGATAAGTCAGGAAGATTTAGCATTGCGAGGAAAGGGAGGCGAGGATGAGTAGGTCGATGGACCACTCCCTGATAGTTCTGATTCACATAGGTCTAATTACCATAACCACCATGGCCTTGGCCATGGTGCCCTCCTCCCGTTTGACCCGTATAGGGTGGCATGGAAGCACCATAGTGTGGGGTACCTTGACTATTCGGAGCTACAAAGCCATAATTTGGAGAGTAAGTGGGTTGTTGATACCCGCACCCATAAGGTGAAGAACCCTGTCCATATTGCGTCCCATAATAGGGTCCACAAGTCATCGCATGAGATGCCCCATGAGACACTCTGTAAGTAGGAATATACACTTCGAAAGTAGGAATATACATTTCGGAAGTAGGAATATACGCTCCGAAAGTAGTAATTGTTGGGACGCAGAAATGTCTATTTTTCATCCACTTTATCTTCCCCTATTCCTCACATTTCATCATCCCATTAACCTTTTATCATACCATTTCCATACATATATGTGGGTTTCACCTTATTATTTCCACTTTATTTATTTTTAGTATGATAAGTGAATTTATGATTAAATATTAGAAAATTAACATGTTTTTCACCAATATCTCAAAGTATGGATGAGCTTTGTAATGTGTAGGAATATGTGAAGGATTAATTCAAAGAAAAGAATTCACATATATCTCCTCCATCATTTCAAGGAGATAGTTATGCAAAGAATATTCTAAGGAGAAGATCATGGATATTTGGTTGAGAGACATGTGGAGAATTTGTGAAAGATATGTGGAGGATTTGAAGGGATCATATCTTGTAATAATAGGAAAGTAGTTGAGTGGTTGAGTGAATAGTGGATATCTCATTATGAGATGGTTATTTTCCTCATGTATAAAAGAGAGTGCTCTCTCTTCATTTCATGATAATTATTAAATGAGATATTATCTTAGAATATTTTAGATCTTAGATTATCTTAGAGAATAGTAGATTGTAGAAGTTAATCTTGACTTTGTAATATGGAGAAGGGAATTCTTAGCTTTTGTTCATAATATTGGTTTGATGCTTTCATGATTTATGATTGATTCTTGTGATGTAATTTAAGATTTCTTTATTGTTAATGTAAGCTCACATGTATTGTATTGTTGCTCTTCATATGTTTTCTTTCTTTTATGCAATTTACTTTCAGCCGTGTGTTTCATCTTCTAGCATTAGATTAATAATTGTTTGTTTCAGTTTAAGAGGGGTTAGATTAGATTAGTCTTAGTTTCACGGGGGTTAGATTAACTTAATTTCACTTCAGTATTTCATATACTTTGCAGGTGCTTCGTAAGCCTATGAACCTCAGATTGACAAATTAAATGGCTAGGCAAATACTACAACGAAATTAAAACGACATTGATTTGGCCCAACATTTTGGTGCCATTGCCGGGGAAGCACGATGGATTGAGGTATAGATTTCAATTCCTGCAAGTGTGGTAGTGTAGATTTCGATTCCTGCAAGTGTGGTAGAGTAGATTTCAATTCCTGCAAGTGTAGTAGTGTAGATTTCGATTTCTGCAAGTGTGATAGCGTAGATTTCAATTCCTGCAAGTGTGGTAGTCTAGATTTCAATACATGAAAGTGTGGTAGTGTAAATTTCAATTTTTGCAAGAGTGTTTAATTTCCACAATTGTGAAGAGTTATTTTTTTTTAGAGTGTTTTCTTTTACATAAATGGTTTGTTTTTATTTAAGATTTTCAAATTTCAGTTTTGTGTGCTGTAAGAATCCATTTTTCAACATGGTTTAATAATGAGTATAAGTCTGAAACTAGTCACTCATGCCTTGGCAAAAGCTGGATTTTGCTCTTCCCAAGAAGAGGAGGTCTTGGCAGCAATAAGAGATTTAACTACTCTTCCAGAATCAAACGAGGAATAATCATCAAAAAACTCCTGCGCATGTGAAGGCGAACAAGTATTTGAACAGGAGATCGATGAAGATGAACAGGAGATCGAGGAGGACCACGAGGAGTTGCAGCATGATCTGAGGAGTGAAAACTATGCCTACGAAAGCCCTATCAAACGATGGTTTCAAGCGAGAAAGAGGTTAGAACAATTTAGTTTTTCTTTTTATTTAGTTAGATCACAGCCACAACAATTAAATTCGTTCATCTTTGTATATTGTCATTGTTCATTCATGGGATTAAAAGATAATATTCCTATTACTGTTGTGTGTATGGCTACACTGGCTATTTGATTACACGTAACTGTTTTCTAATTCCCAATTAGCATAGAGTAGGTAGAATTTTATTTCTAGTCTTTGCTTTCACCTAGAATAAGTATGCTCTCCTCCGCGCTTCGTGCGATCATGAGGATCAGAAAGTAGGATTTTTTCTAAAATTTTCAGGAATGAATAATTAATGTTTTGCAACATGCTTAATTGATTTCATATTTATTTTGCAATTCATTATCTCCATTTGCTAAAACCTTTTTCAATTGTTAAATAAAAATAGTCTGCAATTTCATTTTTAAGCTAAAAAAATCATTGAAATTATAATGTTGAAAGCAGCTGCAAATCCAAGCTGAAACAATGCAAATCTATTGCATTTTTCACGGGGTCTTCACTTAGTGAAACTATGCCATAGCACGTTCGTTCGTGGCATATGAAACAATACCCCTATTTTCAAAAAATATTGGAAAATACCTCCAAAAATCATTTTTTTTAACCCCCTCCCAATATGCCTTGCCGATTTTAAAAAACCCCTATTTTCCCTATATATTGCATGTATCCATTTTTTCATTTACATTTTTTATACCCCTTTATATTTCTACCTAAGGGAAAAAAAACTAAACAAAAGAAAGGGCGACACTTGATAGGCGCCCTTAGCCAAATCACTTTATTAGGAATTAAAATGTATCACATGATGTCAAAACAAATAAGAAAGGGTTTATTTGTACCAATCTCAAACAGTAGTGTGTAACTGCTTCAAGATGTGGACATTGGATATATATCCAACTCCAGAGGCTGAGAGGCCTTTTCAGTTGTAGTAGACTTTTAAATGCTTTCATCGACAATCACGCATATTTTAGTGCTCCTTTGTTTCAGAGCTTCAACAACTTTTCTCAAAATAGCTTTAAAATTCTAGTTTGTATACATAATACTCTCATAGATTTTTTAGTACTTTGACTAGCATTAGTTGAACATTTATATTACATAGAGAGAAAATCTTAAGTGGAGAGCCTAGCTCTACTTCTTTCACAGTTGAACCAAAGCTTCCTCACTTTGCAAGTAATTTTAAGACAACTTTCAATATTCCAAGGGCTCATAAACTCCACAAGTAGAGAATAACTGCAATTTTTTAGGAAAGAATAACACACCCAAAAAGCTTCATTCAAAATGCTCTCAAAACTACCACAGCTCTACCCTCGTAAAAACTTCACTGCGTGCATTCAAGTTCTCTCTCACAAAGGCCAAAAATCCTCACAACCTAACAAGAATCTCAATCCTACATAATCGTTCTTCAAAACTTAGTTCTTATGCAAACAGAACATCATTCAAGCAGACTCCATATATAGATCTCACCTCACTTGTTTTCAACAAAGTTCCATTCTCATGTTCACTAATTTATATGTTCTCGTGACTCTCATACTTTCATGGTTCAGCTCCCATGGCTTCACATAGCCTGAAGAATCCCTTCACTCAGCTTCTCACAACAGTTGCTAAAACAACATACACAAACAGGAGCATGTCAAACTTGCTCACTCACTCAAGCAGACTTCATATACAAATCTCACCTCACTCATTTTCAACAAGGCTCCATTCTCATGCTCACTAATTCATATGCTGACATGTTCTCATGGTTCAGTTCACATGGCTTCCCTTAGCCTCAAGAAGCCCTTCACTTATCTTTACACAACAGCTGTAAAAAACA
>LPNX011021781.1:0-16053 GCA_001517045.1 Pseudotsuga menziesii | reverse complement strand
TGTTCCTGTGTGAGAGATTCCATGAAATCTGCAAGGCTAGGAATCTTCCAGGTTCGAGCTGTGAGTTTTGTGGCATAGAAGGTCGAAACAAAGACTGATAAATCAAGCCCTATCTTCGAGAGGATGGACAATACGAGCTGCTCATCTTTCTTTTCAATACCACACTATTTCAGCTGCAAAACTAGTGCTTTGAACTTGGAGAAATATAGCTGCAGGGATTCAAAATTAATGGGACTCAGGGAGATCAGATCATTTTCGATCTGGTGTCCCCTCATCTCATCTGTCTTTCCAAAGAGTTCAGAAAGTTTCTCCCGTACTTGATCCGGTGAAGTCAATCCATCGAGATGGAAAAGGAGGTCTTGGGAAATACTGAGACATAGGAGGCCATAAGCCTCATCTCTCCGATTGTGCCATTTGATCTTCTCTGCAGCAGCATTGGGCTCTGCTTCTGTATCCATAGTCACCCTGTAGAGGCCTTTCGCTCTCAACAAGATCTCCATCTCTACTTTCCATTCAAAAACGTTGAAGGGAGTGAGGATAGTTTTCTGTGAATCCATAGCTTTAGAAAATCTGTCCCGGCTGTCAGTAGAAGGCTCCCAGTCTTGATGTCGAACCTGCAAAACAATTTTTGGAGGAGAGTAACAACCTACAATGGCTCTGATACCATGTAAAAATTCAGGCCTGCAGTATATTAATTTCACCCACAACAATTAACAATTGATCATGCAAAATTATCAACAATGAAGACTGAATATGGCGCTGTAACACAAAATTATATTAACTGAGCGTACAATAGTCAACCCTGTAATAACATAGGCTGCTGAATATATAGAATACATGAGCAAATCGAATGCATAAGGAAGCATCCAAATCTAGCATAAAGCAGGCTTACCCAAAATAGGCAAATCCCCCATAGGTGTAAAAAGCTTATCCCAAATCTATCAAGGACCCCACGAATTAGCAAGGGTGCATGGGCAAGCTAAAGAGTGGTCAAATGGCAGCTCATACATGCTTTTGCATGGAGTAAATAGTGGAGGAGGAAGAGGCAACAAATCCGATTCACCTCACCTAGTCTTGCTTTCCTATGTGCCTTAAAACACTGAAAAAGCAGGCAATAAAGCAGAAAAAGCAGAAGGGCGCCTAGGAGGCCAGGAATAAAGCAGATTTGATTCCCAAGGCTTTCCCAAGTGCTCCATGAGTCAATAATGGCAAGTTTGACCTCTATGGATAGGCAATTATCAACTTGCACATGGTGGGACTCATGGACTAGGCAAATAAGACAAAATAAATGAATTAATGTCTAAGTGGGTAAATACTATGGGTTGATTATTCTAACAAGTCCACTGAAATGATCAATGAAGCTTTGAAATATGGATCTGTAGTAAATGGAGTCACCGGGTGAATAATTTGCAGCCACTATGTCACCAACCCTCGTTCACCATCAAAGGCTGGATATATTCGTTATTATTCTTCCCAGGGAAGATATCTTTGCTCCTTCGTCCTCGGCAACGGCGCCAGAAGATGTTATCACTAAAAGATGCACCTTGACTGCATTAGGAGCATGGCTAGTGAATCTTAAATGTATGTAAATGATAGGAATGATACTTGTAAACAAGGTAGATACAGGACATAGATCAAGCTAGGTTTAAAGATCAAACAGCAGGAAATGTATCATTGTAAAATACAATAATAGGAAAGACTACGAGCATGAATTTATAAAGGATGAATCTGGTTCTGCAACAAGACATTTAAAGGTAATTGCACATCATTATAAGAATCTTGTAATGGATTATTAATACCAAACACAAGATAAAATCATAACTAGATACAATTCATATATAAAAGCAAAACAAGATCATGATTATAATCATTTCAAAGCAGCCATCCTACATAAAGAGAAACAAAGTGCATACATGCCCTGCCAATACCATCTCAACCCTTGGCTGGAACTCCTCTCTTCCTCTCTCCTACCTCCCTCCTTAACTATGTTTACAATGAAATATATATATGAGATAGCAAAGCTCACCTCTTTAGCATTTTTTGCATTTAGTCTAATGCGTTTTTGCCAAGTTTAGCTAATCAAAGAAGGAAATGACCCATGTCTCTATTTAATAGGGTTATACTTCTACTATGATTAGAACACTTGAATAAAAAACCACTTTCATTCATGGATGAGTATTGATGAGCTGTAAGTATAGTGCAATACTACTGCTTCTTCCAATTTGATTTCATTTGGTGTTTTCATGTAATTGTTCCAACGATGTGGTCCATTTGGACGAAGGTGGTTAGCTGCATTCCAATTTAAATTGTTCTGCAATCACCTTCCTCGAGGATTCACCAATTGAGAGAACACTGCACTTGTGGTTGCATCTTCTAAATCATCGTCACTTCTACCAACACCTCTGCCAATAATTCTACTATGAAGAGGCTCAGGTTCTGGGCAGTGCAAAGGAATGTCTACAATGTGATTTGTACTATTCTCATATGGGTGATTTTGCATGCCTGTCTCCTGAAGCTGAAACACATATTCCAGGTTCCATAGAACATCTCCCATGGTAGGCCTGTCAATTCCCTACTCTTCCAAGCACTTCTCGGCTGTCTCACCAAGCTTTTTCAGAGAACCAGGGTTGATGGTCCGAACAAGATGAGGGTCAATGGTCTTTTCAAGCATGCCCTTTTTCCGCCAATGCATTTCCCACTCTGCTATATTGACTTGCTCTATAGGGAGAATAGGATTAAGAATCGACATTGCAGACAAGACCTCCAGTAACACTATACCACAAGAATACACATCAGGTTTCTCTACCAGTTGCTATCTTCTGAAGTACTCAGGATCAAGGTACCCGAAACTACCTTTCTCTGCAGTACTCACATGGGTCTGATCCAGAGTGGGTCTAGTCTTTGAAAGCCCAAAGTTTGCTACCTTCGCCACAAAATTCTCATCCAACAAAATGTTGGTGGTCTTCACATCTCAGTGAATGATACCTTGAGCTGCTCCAGTATGGAGATAATAGAGAACCCTGGCTGCTCCTATACATACCTCAAGCCTCTATTTCCATGGTAATGGAGGAATATTTGACCCATATAAATGAATTCGAAAAGTCCCATTAGCCATGTATTCATAGACTAGAATCATTTCAGAATGCTCCTCACAATAACCAATCAGAGATACAAGATGGCGATGGCAAAGGTTTGACAGCATCTCAATTTCTGTCTGGAATCTTGAACTCATGCAATAGCTTTTCCATTACCATAAGTTAAAAAGTAATTTGGATTCCCTCAAGTTACCTCCTTATATAACCCAAAATATGTCTCCTTTGTAACATGGTCATAATTCATCTTAAACATCGACACCTCACTAAAAGGCTCCTTTATGTCATCTCTTTCAATGGCACTCTCATAATTTGGGAAGACCACCATATCAACATTATTTGGAACATCTAACTATTGCCGCCTTTCACACACCTGGGTCACATGGCATAAATCTTCAAGCCACTTGGTGTGTCCTTTAGGGGCAAGTCTCGAGTCAAGGCTGTCACCTTGTTCTTGACTCCTTCGTCTAGGATCAACTCCTAACGAAGCCAAGTGGGGTAGACCCTATTATTTTACTAAGGACAATTTACTTAGTAAGGTGATGTTAAACTGAATGAGTTACTTAGGAGTTCAAGATTTAACTATGGATAATCAAAGATGGAAAGATACAAAAATGAACACACGAAAGCACAATGCTGAGACACGATATATATATAAAGCAAGAAAATAACCAATGCCTTAGAATGGAGTCAAAAAATAAGATCAATGTACTTGCATGTGCTTGGAGTGAATGTTTTACGATTGCCTCTTGGTACATTATAAGTTAAATTTGAAGTGTGAGTTGATTAAAAGTAGGCGAAGGGGGGGGGACTCCAGATATACCCGAGAGTACTTGGAGTATGTCCAAAACCAAACCTTCACGGCTACCCGCAAGGAATATGTGGGATGAAATGGATTCTCTGGGGTTATTTTTCATAACGCACCTATTAGGGTGTGACAGAGATCGACGCCCCGAGGTCACTTTTCAGAAGTTCCTGCTTTTTTTGGGTATTTTGCCACCGTGATGGTTTGATCTAGGTGTTGGATTTTCACCTATTGGTTTGTTAATTTGGGAGAGTGAGTCCTAATTATACTAGTCACTCAAGTGCTTTTGATACAGCTTTACTAATCAGACGAACCGCAGCCAAGTGCAGAGCATACACACCGGAGTCTTGTCAATTTTAATAAATTTTCAATGGGTGTTCTTGTTTAAAAGAAAGCCCTCCAGGAACCTCTTTCGATCCAAGTGGATCTCAATCGGGGAATCGAGGAGGGGTTAATTTTATAATAGATGAAAAACAAATGATAGGAAAAATAAAATAGATACAAAATTCTAGTTTCCTAATTAGTCCTACCACGAATCTCTTTCCCCTTTCGGGTCAATTGGGAAGTCGTGGGGTAAGTATTACGATTACTTTGAAATATAGAGTATGGAATATTAAATTAATAATAAAATAAATTATACTACCCTGCAGATTAGATCAATGCTATTTTGAAAATAAATGAGCAAAAAGAAACAAAAAGGACACCGACGCAAATCCCCCCAGGGGGGATGGGGAATGGGCTCGAAAGAGCCTATTCAAAAAATAATTTTATTAACAGTGGTTACAATATCAGAGAAATGATATAATTCCTCTTGATCCTTATATGGATTGAAATCAATATCTTACAAGGTGCGAAAATCAAAGGTTTTAGTCAAATGGGAGACCCCTGGGGGGATTTGAACGCTCCTGAGGACAATTCCGAACAGAAGCTTCCTTTATTTTCTGTTACACCTGCTAAAAAAAAGCAAGCATGTTATAATAACATATTCCCAAAATCACTTTAAGAGTACCTTTGGATCAGCCTACCTTAACTCAAAAAAAGATGAACTTAAAACTAGCTAAACAGGTGAAAAAGGAACCACGGAAAGAAAGCTTTCCTTGGGATCTTGGCTTGCTGTTTGTGCATCCAATGAAATGTGCAATTTTATTGCATAATATTGAATTTTATCATTCAGCAAATGAAACTACCTTAACAGCAAACTATGAATTTTCACTAAAATGCTTGTGAAAATATGTTAATTTTAGCTAGATCTCTTAAGATTGAACTTTATGTGCAAAACAAAACTAAGATATAGAATTTGGAAGGGATATTACTAAATATATCTATGTGTATTTTTATTAATGAGATAGATCAGAGTAATAAGAAAACTTGAAAGTAACCGGTCTGAAGAAAATTTAAGATTTTTAAAGGAGAGAAAGGGGAAGATAGGTGCTTGTTGTTGAAGCAGATCTGCAGAGAAAAATTGGTAGTGAACCACTAAGGGGCACAATATTAGCAATCTCTGCTGGAAATCAATGGAATCAAACATGAACCATAGATATTTCAGTCACGGCAAACCTGTAAACAACAAAACAACTCCTGCAAACAGAACTATCAAATCTAAAGATACATATGAGAAGTAGATGATACAACATGCAAATAATCTTATTTAGCATACAGGTACTAGCTCATTCAAACATATGCAGCAAAATAAAATAAAGTAAGCTTACTTACAATGATCTATCCCTATGATCTCAATAACCATTCAGGCATACAAGAGTTAAGTGCAAAAAATTGAAAAAATAGCAGTTTCACCTCGAATGCAGCATGACAATGACAATCCACACATGAAAGGTACTCCACAATTGAGCCTCCAAAGCTTCTCTTTATTTCAAAAAATGAATATCAATACATAGTTACAATGGCAAGCCCTTCAGTCCAGCTCTAACTCCACTTGGATATATACAAAAACCAGGAGATCCATCCCAAGGGGGGCACAAATCCCAAGGAGATAAACCAAATATGCTGATGGAGAGTCCATCAATGCCTGATCTATGTCTAACTGTGCCAGATCTGGGTCTCACTGAGTGCAATTGTCAATCGGAGAGCTGATCTGACTGACACCTCAACCTGTTGACTGAAGCATCCACCAAAAATCATCCAGATGAGCCAAAAACATGTGGAGGAGAGAGAGAGGGCGAAATTCCCCATAAAGGATGTTGAAGATCAACTCTGCATCTGATTTGATCACCTCCTTCAGTCAAGGATTTGTCAGATCCAGTCAATCTGCTTCAGATCTGACTGATTTCAATCAAATCAGTTGCGAATCCACTGATCTATGATTTTGGATTTGCTCCATTATTCATCAATTTATTAATTAAAATAATCAATAAATGATTTTTTGGGGCTTTCTGACCTGAGTGATGGAAAATCACTCAAAACTAGGAAATAGTGGGTCCATGGGTTTACATGGTGCTCTTAGCTTGAAAATGAGCACCTACATGACTAAAACTGATTATTTGGCCCACTTTGATTACAAAATTAATTTTTCCAATTAAACTATTAAAAAATATCCTAAGTTTTGGAAAAATTAAATTTTAATAAAAAACACTGAAAAAACTAAAAAATTGAAAAATTGAAAAAACCTAGGGGGACTTAGACATGTTCATATGACTCGACCATGATGTCTAGCATGTTTATACATTGACACATAGACTCTAATAACCTCAATAGGCCTAAATGCCAAGCCGACCACCCCAACTTTGGAGGTATGGAGTGAAAAACTCAGAAATGATCAGTCGTTTATTCAACAACCAATAATAACCAAGGGAAAAAACACCCTGGGCTGATCGGATTGACAAATAAAGACTAAGAGACCAAGTCTTTTACAGACACTATCATGCTAGAACATTTATTACAATTCCCCCATGGGGTATGAACATGTGATATAGTACAACAAGCACTTCTGAGAAGTACTTCCAAAGGTCCTCTTAAGTTTGAACAAGTTATCCTTGTCCAGTTCATCAGGCTCACTTGATAAAAAACCACTACGTACAACTTAGGTGGTAACATTATGGCTCCAACTGTGGGACATGTGCTCGATCTGGTATTTAAGGAAAGCAGAGGATATGAGAACACCAGAATGTCTGGTTTATATACCCTGTAAAAACATCTCAACTTGACAAGAAAAACCTTAGTAGCACAAGTTTTATAAAAAATCGAATGAACCATTAAGCTGATTTATTTAAACAAAATAAATGTAACTAACTAAAAGAAGCAAAGTTTTATTATAGCTAAGTATAAAATAGAAATGTAGAAAGTAAATGCTCTCTTTCAAGGAGCTTATTTTCCTATTCTAAGCATGATATAAAAATGGTTAAGCGTAATCAGAAATCCAATGTAACCACCTAAGAATTTTATTAACATAAAAAAAATTTCCTTGTCTTTGGTTACCAGCCAAAGTAAGGATACTTTATTCAGAAAATGCAAACTTGCGTGATGATCTGGAAGGGGAGGGATGGATGGGAAATCATAGGCATGAATAATGTCGTCAAACTTCCTCCCAAATTGGTAAGTGCTTGCATAGGCTACTTCTATCCATGATTGGACAGGGTTGGTGTACAAATCGGAATGATGGGGTAGATTGACTACACCATCATACTGATAATCAAGTCTTACCAGATGATAATTCACTATATAAGCCCGAAGCGACTCCAAGTCATGAGGAAACTCTATATGTGAAGATGATAGTTGCGACTGATATTCTAATAACTGCATCACATCTATCTTTTCACAACACTGCTTCTCCATGTCTTCATTATTGATACCTTTGTGTGGCTCTGCATGATATGACTTTGAATTATCATATGGATAAACTGCGTGCTCCTTTGTCATATCAAAGTTTCCCAAGGCCACATGGTCCATGCTCTCTCCTTTAGATATGCCATAGATAGAAAAATCAACAAAACCATCAAAAAATTCTGGTTCATTATTTTCCTCTTTATTCATGTCACAGACTGGATTTTCCATGAATGTCCAGGACTCCTCATCAACATCTTTATCGGGGATAAGGGAGTCTTCGTCACTTGTATCATGCTCCAAGCTATACTTGTCCTCATTTTCATACTCATCTTCTTCAGAGAAAAGGTCACAAGGTAGTAAACCTTCCAGACTGTCATCATTAGATGGAGAACACATAGGAGTCCCATCATGTATATTACATTTTCCATCATAATTTTCACTATAAGATTCTGCAATGGTTTCATCCTCAGGCTTGTACAGTTTAGATGGTAACAAGGGGTAGGTCTGGCCTACCATGTATATATGATCAGGATCACTTGAATTTGTTTCCTAATTACTGACCTCGGGAAGTCCATGTTGCATGACTTGATTTGCAACATAACAAGTGCTTTCTTGGTGGAATTGTTCAAAGAGTCTACACCATGGAATTACTTCTTCTACCATGTTAGCTGAGTCTAACATGTTTGGAATCCTAAGCTCTTGTTGAGGAAACTTCTTTTGATACATCTGATTCTCCCTAGGCTGAAAGTTCCTAGGTCAATTATTTCTTTCCATTGTGATTATTCTATTGTGCATAGGATTCAATTGTGCAGACTTATCTGTCATAAGTTGGTTTTGACTAGTAACCAAGTCTTTTATCATGTCTGTTACCTTTTCCATGGGATATTTAGAGGCTCCCTTTTCTTATGATTCAAAGGATTTTCCCTTTTCTTTTTTGTATGAAGTGTTTTCCCTAGTGTAACTTGGAATGTTGGATTTGCCTGAAGACTGCATATTCTTTTCTATTTTCTCGGCCAATTCCTGAGCGATTTTTAGATCGGCTGACTCTTTTTCCTTTAATTGGTACCTCAAATCACCAGTGAAAGCTTCGATGTAAGATATGAGGATGGAGGCATCCCTTGGCTTGATTTCTCTAGGGAGGTCTGCAACCACACGCTTGAATTTAGTATTAAATTAATCAATGGTTTCATTCTCCATCTTCTTTATGTTATGGAGGGCAGCAAGTAGATGTCTTGGTTCTTTCTTTTCCCCCCATTTCTTCTTAAAACCATCTAGGAATTCACTAAGAGTTTTATATGAATCGTCATCTAGGTCGAAGTACCATTCTTCAGCATCATCTTCCAAGGATAAAGCAAAGAGCGTCATTTTGACATCATCATTGTCATGGGCAGCATCATTGCAATAACTGACCAGGTGCTTTTCAAATTATTGAAGGTGAGACTTGGCAGTGATGGAATTATTGCCGTGAAATATGGGGAGCTTCTTGATAGCATCATTCGGAATGTCATGAGGACTACCTGCTATCTGAGAAAAGTCAAGGGGTTTGAAAAATTCCTTCATTTCTTGAGATTAGTGAACATGATTCTCTACAAGTATGTGATGTATATCTGAGAGGGATTGGTCTCCTAAATCTTCAAGGTTTCTACGAGAAGTCTGCCTATTCAATCTTTGCCTAATAAACCTTTCGGGATCAAGGAGAGGATTGAATAATTGTCGACGGTTTCTTCGGGTAGAAATTCTTGAAGGGATGTTAAACAGTGGAGTCGCCAGATGGATAGAGTTTTAGTTTTTATTTTTTTTAAAGACTAGATCAATCAAAAGTTTCTATCTTTTTAGTTGTTTAGAAAAAAGTTAAGCTAAGTTGTACTCGGGAATAAAAATATTAATCCCCAGCAATGGCACCAAAAGGTGTTGTCGCCTTTCACATACCTGGGTCACATGGCAGAAATCTTCAAGCCACTCGATGTGTCCTTTGGGGGCAAGTCTCGAGTCAAGGCTGTCACCTTGTTCTTGACTCCTCCGTTTAGGCTCAACTCCTAATGAATCCAAGGGGGGTAGACCCTATTATGTTACTAAGGACAATTTACTTAGTAAGGTGATGTTAAACTGAATGAGTTACTTAGGAGTTCGAGATTTAACTATGGACAATCAAAGATGGCAATATACAAAAATGAACACACGAAAGCACAATGTTGAGACATGATATATATATATATATATATATATATAAAGCAAGAAAATAACCAGTGCCTTAGAATGGAGTCAAAAAATAAGATCAATGTACTTGCATGTGCTTGGAGTGAATGTTTTGTGATTGCCTCCTGGTACGTTTTAAGTTAAATTTGAAGTGTGAGTTGATTAAAATTAGGCAAAGGGGGGGGGACTCCAGATATACCCGAGAGTACTTGGAGTATGTCCAAAACTAAACCTTAATGGCTACCCGCAAGGAATATGTGGGATGAAATGGAGTCTCTGGGGCTATTGTTCATAACGCACCTATTAGGGTGTGACATAGATCGGTGCCCCGAGGTCACTTTTCAGAAGTTCCCGCTTCCTTTGGGTATTCTGCCACCGTGATGGTTTGATCTAGGTGTTGGATTTTCACTTATTGGTTTGTTAATTTGGGAGAGTGAGTCCTAATTATACTAGTCACTCAAGTGCTTTTGATACAGCTTAACTGATCGGATGAACCCCAGCCAAGTGTAGAGCATACACACCGGAGTCTTGTCAATTTTAATAAATTTTCAATGGGTGTTCTTGTTTAAAAGAAAACCCTCTAGGAACCTCTTTCGATCCAAGTGGATCTCAATCGGGGAATCAAGGAGGGGATAATTTTATAATAGCTGAAAAGCAAATGATAGGAAAAAGAAAATAGATACACAATTCTAGTTTCCTAATTAGTCCTACCACGAATCTCTTTCCCCTTTCGGGTCAATCGGGAAGTCGTGGGGTAAGTATTACGATTACTTTGAAATATAAAGTATGGAATATGAAATTATTAATAAAATAAATTATACTACCATGCAGAATAGATCAATGCTAGTTTGAAAAGAAATGACCAAAAAGCAACAAAAAGGACACCGACGCAAATTCCCCCAGGGGGGATGGGGAATGGGCTCGAAAGAACCTATTAAAAAAATAATTTTACTAACAGTGGTTACAATATCAGTGAACTGATATATATCCTCTTGATCCTTATATGGATTGAAATCAAGAGCTTACAAGGTGCGAAAATCAAAGGTTTTAGTCAAATGGGAGACCCCTGGGGGGATTTGAACGCTCCCGAGGACACTTCCGAACAACAGCTTCCTTTATTTTCTGTTACACCTGATAAAAAACAATGAGCATGTTAGAATAACATATTCTCAAAATCACTTTAAGAGTACCTTTGGATCAGCCTACCTTAACTCAAAAAAAGATGAACTTAAAACTAGCTAAACAAGTGAAAAAGGAACCAAGGAAAGCAAGCTTTCCTTGGGATCTTGGATTGTTGTTTGTGCAGCCAATGAAATGTGCACTTTTATTGCAGAATATTAAATTTTATCATACAGCAAATGAAACTACCTTAACAGCAAGCTACGAATTTTCACTAAAATGATTGCGAAAATATGGTAATTTTAGCTAGATATCTTAAGATTGAACTTTATGTGCAAAACAAAACTAAGATATAGAATTTGGAAGGGATATTAATAACTAGATATATGTGTATTTTTTTTAATGAGACAGATCAAAGTAATAAGAAGCCTTGAAAGTAACCAGTTTGAAGAAAATTTAAGATTTTTAAAGGAGAGAAAGGGGAAGAGAGGTGCTTGTTATTGAAGCAGATCTGTAGAGAAAACTTGGTAGTGAAGCACTGAGGGGAATGATATTAGCAATATCTGTTGGAAATCAATGGAATCAAACATGAACCATAGATCTTCCAGTCACGGTAAACCTCTAAGCTACAAAACAACTCCTGCAAACAGAACTATCAAATCTGAAGATACATATGAGAAGTAGATGATACAATATGCAAATAATCTTATTTAGCATACAGGTATTAGCTCATTCAAACATATGCATAAAAATAGAAGTAAGTAAGATTACTTACAATGATCTATCCCTATGATCTCAATAACCATTCAGCAGACAATAGTTAAGTGCAAAAAATTGAAAAAATAGCAGTTTCACCTCGAATGCAGCATAACAATGACAATCACACATGAAAGGTACTCCACAATTGAGCCTCCAAAGCTTCTCTTTATTTCAGCAAATGAAGATCAATACACAGTTACAACGGCAATCCCTTCAATCCATCTCTAACCCCACTTCGATATATACAAAAACCAGGAGATCCATCCCAGGGGGGGCACAAATCCCAAGGAGATAAAACAAATATGCTGATGGAGAGTCCATCAATGCCTGATCTATGTCTAACTGAGCCAAATCCGAGTGTCACTGAGTGCAATTGTCGATCGGAGAGCTGATCTGTCTGACACCTCAACTTGTTGACCGAAGCATCCACCAAAAATCATCCAGATGAGCCAAAAACATGTGGAGGAGAGAGGGAGGGAAAAATTCCCCATAAAGGATGCTGAAGATCAACTGTGGATCTGATTTGATCACCTCCTTCAGTCAAGGATTTGTCAGATCCAGTCAATCTACTTCAGATCTGACTGATTTCAATCAAATCGGCTGCGAATCCAATGATCTATGATTTTGGATTTGCTCCATTATTCATCAATTTATTAATTAAAATAATCAATAAATGATTTTTTGGGGCTTTCTGACCTGAGTGATGGAAAATCACTCAAAACTAGGAAATAGTGGGTACATGGGTTTACATGGTGCTCTTATCTTGAAAATGAGCACCTACATGACTAAAACTGATTATTTGGCCCACTTTTATTACAAAATCATTTTTTCCAATTAAACTATTAAAAAATAGCCTAAGTTTTGGAAAAATTAAATTTTAATAAAAAACACTGAAAAAACTAAAAAATTGAAAAATTGAAAAAACCTAGGGGGACTTAGACATGTTCATATGACTCGACCATGATGTCTAGCATGTTTATACATTGACACATAGACTCTAATAACCTCAATAGGCCTAAATGCCAAGCCGACCACCCCAACTTTGGAGGGATGGAGTGAAAAACTCAGAAATGATCAGTCGTTTATTCAACAACCAATAATAACCAAGGGAAAAAACACCCTGGGCTGATCGGATTGACAAATAAAGTCTAAGAGACCGAGTCTTTTACAGACACTGTCATGCTATAACATTTATTACAATTCCCCCATGGGGTATGAACATGTGATATAGTACAACAAGTACTTCCTAGAAGTACTTCCAAAGGTCCTCTTAAGTCCGAACAAATTATCCTTGTCCAGTTCATCAGGCTCACTTGATAAAAAACCACTGAGTACAAATTACGTGGTAACATTCTAGCTCCAACTGTGGGATGTGTGCTCAATCTGGTATTTAAGGCAAGGAGAGGATACGAGAACACCAGAATATCTGGTTTATATACCCTATAAAAACATCTCAACTAGACAAGAAAAACTTTAGTAGCACAAGTTTTATAAAAAAACTGAATGAACCATTAAGCTGATTTATTTAAACAAAATTAATGTAACTAACTAAAAGAAGGAAAGTTTTATTATAGCTAAGTATAAAATAGAAATGCAGAAAGTAAATGCTCCCTTTCAAGGAGCTTATTTTCCTACTCTAAGCATGATATAAAAATGGTTAAGCGTAATCAGAAATCCAATGTAACCACCTAAGAATTTTATTAACATAAAAAAAAAATTCCTTGTCTTTGGTTACCAGCCAAAGTAAGGATACTTTATTCAGAAAATGCAAACCTGCATGATGATCCGGAAGGGGAGGGATGGATGGGAAATCATAGGCATGAATAATGTCGTCAAACTTCCTCCCAAACTTGTAAGTGCTTGCGCAGGCTACTTCTATCCATGATTGGACAAGGTTGATGTACAAATAAGAATGATGGGGTAGATTGACTACACCATCATATTGATCATTAAGGCTTACCGGATTATAATTCACTGTATAAGCTCCAAGTGGCTCCAAGTCATGAGGAAACTCTATATGTGAAGATGATAGTTGAGACTGATATTCTAATAACTGCATCACATCTGTCTTTTCACAACACTGCTTCTCCATGTCTTCATTATTGATACCTTTGTGTGGCTCTACATGATATGAATTTGAATGATCACATGGATAAACTCCGTGCTCCTTTTTCATATCAAAGTTTCCCAAGTCCACATGGTCCATGCTCTCTCCTTTAGATATGCCATAGACAGAAAAATCAACAAAACCATCAAAAAATTCTGGTTCATTATTTTCCTCTTTATTCATGTCACAAACTGGATTTTCCATGAATGTCCAGGACTCCTCATCAACATCTTTATTGGGGATAAGGGAGTCTTCGTCACTTGTATCATGCTCCAAGCTATACTTGTCCTCATTTTCATACTCATCTTCTTCAGAGAAAAGGTCACAAGGTAGTAAACCTTCCAGACTGTCATCATTAGATGGATAACACATAGGAGTCCCATCATGTATATTACAGTTTTCATCATAAGTTTCACTATAAGATTCTGCAATGGTTTCATCCTCAGGCTTGTACTGTTTAGATGGTAACAAAGGGTAGGCCTGGCCTACCATGTATATATGATCATGCTCACTTGAATTTGTTTCCTTATTATTGACCTCGGGAAGTCCATGTTCCATGACTTGATTTGCAACATAACAAGTGCTTTCTTGGTGGAATTGTTCACAGGGTCTACACCATGGAATTACTTCTTCTACCATGTTAGCTGAGTCTAACATGTTTGGAATCCTAAGCTCTTGTTGAGGAAACTTCTTTTGATACATCTGATTCTCCCTAGGCTGAAAGTTCCTAGGTCCATTATTTCTTTCCATTGTGATTATTCTATTGTGCATAGGATTCAATTGTGCAGACTTATTTGTCATAAGTTGGTTTTGACAAGTAACCAAGTCTTTTATCATGTTTGTTACTTTTCCATGGGATCTTTAGAGGCTCCATTTTCTTCTAATTCAAAGGCTTTTCCCTTTTCTTTGTTGTATGAAGTGTTTTCCCTAGTGTAACCTGGAATGTTGGATTTTCCTGAAGACTGTATATTCTTTTCTATTTTCTCAGCCAATTCCTGAGCAGTTTTAAGATCGGCCGGCTCTTTGTCCTTTAACTGGTACCTCAAATCACCATTGAAAGCTTTGATGTAAGATATGAGGATGGAGGCATCCCTTGGCTTGATTTCTCTAGGGAGGTCCACAACCACACTCCTGAACTTAGTATTAAATTCATCAATGGTTTCATTCTCCATCTTCTTTATGTTATGGAGGGCAGCAAGCAGATGTCTTGGTTCTTTCTTTTCCCCCCATTTCTTCTTAAAACCCTCTAGGAATTCACTAAGAGTTTTATATGAATCGTCATCTAGGTCGAAGTACCATTCTTCCGCATCATCTTCCAAGGATAAAGCAAAGAGCATCATTTTGACATCATCATGGTCATGGGCAGCATCATTGCAATAACTGACCAGGTGCTTTTCAAACTATCGAAGCTTAGACTTGGCAGTGATGGCATTATTGCCCTGAAATATGGGGAGCTTCTTGATAGCATCATTCAGAATGTCATGAGGACTACCTGCTATTTGAGAAAAGTCAAGGGGTTTGAAAAATTCCGTCATTTCTTGAGATTAGTGAACATGACTCTCTACAAATATGTGATGTATATCTGAGAGGGATTGCTCTCCTAAATCTTCAAGGTTTCTACGAGAAGTCTGCCTATTCAATATTTGCCTAATAAACATTTCGGGATCAGGGAGAGGATTGAATAATTGTCGGCGGTTTCTTCGGGTAGAAATTCTTGAAGGGATGTTAAACAGTGGAGTCACAAGATGGATCAAGTTTTAATTTTTATGTTTTTTAAATACTAGATCAATCAAAAGTTTCTATCTTTTTAGTTGTTTAGAAAAAAGTTAAGCTAAGTCATAATCGGGAATAAAAAGATTTATCCTCGGCAACGGCGCCAAAAGGTGTTGCTGCCTTTCACACACCTGGGTCACGTGGCAGAAATCTTCAAGCCACTCGGTGTGTCCTTTGGGGGAAAGTCTCAAGTCAAGGCTGTCACCTTGTTCTTGACTCCTCCGTTTAGGCTCAACTCCTAACAAAGCCAAGGGGGGTGGACCCTATTATGTTGCTAAGGAGAATTTACTTAGCAAGGTGATGTTAAACTAAATGAGTTACTTAGGAGTTTGAGATTTAACTATGGACAATCAAAGATGACAAGATACAAAAATGAACACACGAAAGCACAATGCTGAGACACGATATATATATATATATAT
>LPNX011021775.1:1560998-1605515 GCA_001517045.1 Pseudotsuga menziesii | reverse complement strand
AGGATTTAATTTGACAAAACTGAGAGAGGTTTTTATTCTTAACAGGCCTATAATCAAAAACCTCCTTCAGTTTGTACACAGTAATCACAGGTTGGGAGAATTTAAAATATCGTTACAGGTCATTTTTCCAGAAATATACAATTTTATTATATGAGTCATCAGCTTCAAAGGAATATTTCGAGGAGATTGAGATTATTATGGAGAAATGAAGACATGGGTTTTGTTGGGTACATGTCCAATTATAAAAACCTCTCCCATATTCCATACAGCTGTCACCATGGGAGATATGCAGGAGAAACTTTGTTGTAATTGTTTCTATTTCTAGAAGTAGGGTTAGGTTTTGAATTCTAAGTTAGGTAAAGACTTTTCTTATATAAATGAGAATGTAATTGATTTTGAGAGGGGGCGAGGATTTTTCAAGAGTGGGGAGGCTCTGCATTGTAATGGATCCACATTTTCAGTAAATGAAAGAAATTTGCAGAGGAGGAATATAAAATCTTTTTCATGTCAGAGATTCTTGTGCCATCTTTTCTTCAGTAAGTAATTTCTTCATGTGATTGTTTATCCTGTTTCCCACTCCATTTTTGTATTTCCTTTCATGCTTGAACATTAGTTTTTATGGGCTAGAATTCATCCTGCATGCTCTAGGTCCATTGTTCAAGCATTTTCAAGTATTTTCTTCTAAAGTCTTGCAGAATTCACCCTAGAGGTGCTCTGTTTGATGGAATGTCTCCCTTTGTCCACTAATCAACTTGCTAATACCTCAAGACTGAGGAAATGGTGCCTACCTTGCCTCTGTTCATAAACTTTCAAAACCCTACCTCCTGTAATCTATTTCAGATCTGACTATTGACTCCATTGCCCAATGGTCTCCTCCATGACTGTCCTACCAAGTCTTTAAAACAAACTTGTCCTATTTGTCCCATCAGAAATCTGACCTTCTGAGTGTCTTTGATTGAATGTCTTGAGTATAAAACCTTTGTAGATAGTGAGAGATCCCTCTCTTATTGTATTAGGTCAGAAATACATTCTAAAGTGGTTTTTGTTGTTACCTCGGGATCTACCTTTTCACAACCTGGGTACATTCTGAGTGCTAACACCCATTACACCTATCTGTCTCAGCTACACCATCTTTCATTATATCATTTTTAATATATGGATATGGCAATGGTGGTTTGATCACCTAGCTACCCTTAACACTAATTTTTTTTATTGGCATTATTACTAACTTGGTCACTTATTTATTATTGACATTAGTATTGAAGATCATTGTTTTCTCCTAAAACATTGATGCATAACTATATGAAAATGTTGATGATAAACACACTTAAATCCAACTATATTGGTATCCAACTTGAATGTCCCGAAGCCTAGGTTGTTGATCTCTATGGAGAAATGGATGTTCAGGAGGCTTGTGAGTCTTTGATTCCATGCTGAAGGGTATGAACATCAGATTAGTTATTCAACTGTAAAGATAATACCAAAGTTTAACACAGGTGCATGGTAAGCTAATTTCGAAGTCCTATAACTAATTTCACTGCTTCCACGACTCTGGGTTGTTGTTTAGAAATTGGTTGATTTGCAAAAGTGCTTTAATCAAAATCTCAAATTACACAATTTGTATTGAATGACGGTTTAAAATTGTAGGACCAGAGTTTTCATAAATGGTCATTTTCCTTATTCATTTTCATTTCAAGGATTTGTCTAGATAGTGGGAAATAGGTTGACATTTTATGTTGTCATGAATGAATAACGATGTCATTTTGCAGATGACGTGTTGTACAATTAATGCATGAGGATTTAGTATCCTTGATGGTGGATACATGACTCATGAATTGTACATTGAAGTTCCAAATGCTAATACAAGTTCAAGTTCTGATAATGCAGTGGTATCGGCTATGTCTATTAGGGATCCTTATGTGTTATTGATGATGACTGATAGAAGTATTCGACTCATTGTTGGAGATTAGCATTTTTTCTATTTGGTGCATGGTGTCCTGACTCATCATGAAGATTAAAATGCAGTACCAAGTATTGTATGAAGTGTGTTGTTATCAAAAGTATTGGCTATTTTCTTATTTGGTTACTTGTAAGTTCAAATTTTGTGTAATGAGTGAATGTTTTTCACCAAACAGTTGACATATCTTTAATTTTTAAATTTGTGCTTTTAGAAACACTTCCTTCTAGAGTATACAAAATAAATAGTCTTAGAAAACTTTCCCTTTAAACATATTAAATATCCAATAATATCATTGAGATGACAAATCACTTATCGCAATCTAAATTGTTCACAAGAGTTATTCACATGTAAATGCTATGAACATAGTTTCTAGAAATGAATTGACTTACCGGTCCCGTGTTCATCATCCTCCAAAGCATTTATTGATAACAAGGATGCCAGTATGTGGCAATTATTTTGGCTAGTAACTAACTTGAAGTGATTGGTTTCAGTGGTTGGATTCACTAGTATGGAATGATGACAACTTTTGCATTGAATCGTTTCATGCATTAAATACTCTTAGTAAAGCAGTGTCCATTCATAGATGGGTGCTATATATGATATATGTGTTATGGAAAGTACTACTATTTGTAGGTATATCAAGGTGTATTTTAATTTTAAGACGTTTTGTCAAACCTTAATTGTCATGGTCTTCTAAAAAACACAGATTTTCTGGATTATCCTTTGAATACTAGAACTTCTTAAGGTGCATTTACAATTGAATTGTCAGACATTTTTTTCTGGAACTGCTTACCCAGTTTCTGTGCAAACTCCAATTCTCAATCAGACATGGCACTCTACATCTAGGTAAAATAAGATGAATAGATTGGGAATTTGGTTGTCTATTGCCAGTGTGCTGGTAATTTAACAAGTCAAATTACTTATTCCTCCTGAAATTTAATTGAAATATTGGCAAATATTTGTTGGACATCTTAATATCGATGTTGCAATTAATGTCTCTTTTTTCTATGCAAGCACTAGGGGAGAGCGCAAATATGGTGGAATATTTGCAGGTCAGTTAGCACATTGGGGCATCAAAGGTAATTTCTTGATTTTATCAATATTTTTTCTTCTCTTTCTTTCATTACGATATATGATTATTGAAACAAGTGTTTGAACATGGCATTTTATGGTTTAAATATGATATTATCTGTTAATTGATAATAATGGGATTCTAAAGATTATGGATTTTTTCATGACAAGATCTTTTTGTAGTGACAAAAATGGAAACCTGACCAATAGAGTAATCACATTGTGATATAGGTAATTGAAATATGACCTATTTTATGATCGCAGTCATTTTTTCTATATTATGAATGCTTTCTTGTTTACAATTCAAAATCTAGATGGAACTTCTTTAGGGTGTTGATTTTGCATTCTAATGTTATGTGTATTCCCCTAGAGCTTTTGGCTTCTTTGTTTCTTTATGTTAGAAACAGTGAACTCACTACCATCGAGTATTCCTCTGACATGGAAGGTTTTGCATTCATATTTAAATGGATGGTGTTCATAGTCCTTAGGCAGTTATACCCATTTCCAACATTTGCACAATGACTATAGAGTATAGTCCTATGCCCTGTCATAATTGTAGTTTGTTAAGTATATCTAATTCTATTCCTAAATCATGCCTGGTTTTCTAAATAAAAATATAAAAACATAGCCTCATCCTATACTATATGGCCCCGTGAATATGCTTATATCCAATGTTGTTGGGGATCATGTAGATCTATCAGTGCAAGCACTGCAACATCACCTTGGGAAGCGAATAAATATTATGAATTGGCATCACAATATATCCTAACCATTTGTCCCAGTGGATATTCATTAGCTTGATGGAAGAAGGAACTTTGCTCATCCCATGGTGGATAGGATCCATGTGAAGCACCAACTATTGGGTTCATCATCCTCTTCCGATTCTCCTTATTGATCCACTTATACATGGCTCTAGGATGACCATGCTTAACTACTATATCATTGGCATCCACACTAAGATAATTGTTGTAGATAGGTCTCATATAGTGGTACACTTATAGTTTCTAGGGAATACTGATTTTTGCAATCCCATTAAGCCAATTTCTTGAGTTTTGTTTAGATGAGTGACTCTCCTTCAGATTCCGATTTGGTGGATCCCATGATGTACAAATATCTTATTGGATCCTTGATGTTTGCTTTGCAGTGAACATGTTGAGCTGAGACATGTACATTGGGTAGAAACAAAGCATGTGTTGAGGTACGTGCATGGTACAACTAGATATGGCTTGAGATATGTCTGAATTGCAAAAGTGAAGTTGTAGGGTTATACAAATTCTACCTAGACAAGGAGTGTAGATGACAGAAAGACCACCTTTGGATGTTGCTTCATCTTGGGATCAACCACAATATCTTGGTTTAGTAAGAAGAAAACATTTGTTGCACCGAGTACATCAGAACTAGAATATAATATTATGAAGCTAGTGTTACAAGTCATGAAGTGGTGTGGATTTGAAATATTCTTATAGGGTTATTTGATCAGGAGTTAGAGATGACCGTGATACTCTGTGACAATCAAATTTGTATCAAGATTTCAGAAAATCCAGTGTTCCAATACAACTCGAAGAATATTGAGATCAAATAACACTTTATCTAAGACATGGTGTAGAAGGGAGTCATGAAGCTCGAGTACATATCCACAAACGAGAAGATAGTCAACATTCACACCAAGCCTTTGTCCAGGGTAGATTTTGTATACTTAAGGGACAAGATTAGTGTGAGGAAGAATGCCTCTCTAAGTGAGAGGGGGTGTTGATGTATGTGCAACACCGTGATCGATGATTAGGTAGACATACATGAGAGAGGAGTTTCCCAATGCCATGACACATGAGTAGGAAGGAATTATACATCAGAGATGAGTGGCCCAGACACCATGACGGTCTTACAAATGAGCATGCAACCATTTATGAGAGACGAATGGCCTAGACATTGTGATGATTCAATAGATGAGTGGTAGACATTCACAATAAGTAAACGAACTAGATAAACAGGTCATGGTACATATGCAGTTGCAATACAGACATAGTACATATGCAGTTACAGTATAGATAAAATACATATGCAGTTACAGTATAGATAAATACAGATGTAGATACAATATAGTTACCGTACAAATGCAACTATGGTACAGATGCCATACTAATGTATACTCTCATTGTTAATATGAATTTTCATCATGTTCAATTTTGTGATTAACAATTTGATTATTTTAATCCACGTGTAAATTAAAATATCACCTCAATCAATTACAAGAAATAAAAGAAAGTCACAACATAAGAAATATAAGCATCCAAAATCAATGGTCATCATGAGTTATGAGTTATGGATTGAAGAGTTGCACAAGAGATAATTAATTGTGCATGATCTTGAATTCAAAACCACTTAATTGATGCGGTAGTTTCTTATGAATTCAAGTTCCCCAAAGTGGTAATATGAAACCACCTTCCTTGCGATCCTAAAACCACCAATGATTTCTCATTATGGAACACGTGGATGGTCAAATAAAAGATGGGGATATATAACACCTTGACAAAAATGAGATCATACTAACATCATCTTTTTTTGGATAGAGCAACAATCAATTTCCTTTCATTTTCTCTCTGGTCCTGCTAACATGCATTGCAATAAGTGGACGGGTAGAATGTGGGATGAGATCGCTATCATGTGGATGGAAACGTGAACTATATAAGCCATAAGCTAATGTCCAACTCTCCATGCTTAAATTTTGGGAGTGGAAAACAAATACAAGTGGGATAAACGTTGAAAAGAGGAACTGCATTTAAATATGTTATATAAAAATGGTTGATACTTCTGTTGGTGTAACTGGAGCTGGCTCAAACCTTGACACTTCTTATGTCGACCATGGGGTACCTCTCCCTTTTCCTACCTCCTCTGCGTTGACTTCCTCCTTTCATACTATCCCTGACCATGAGGATCCAAAACTTGATACTCTTCCTGAAGTTGACTCTCGTATGACCGCTTTGGCTGACTTTTCTCCTAGCTCGGGTGGGGCTGTCACACCTACGAACTCTCCCTCCTTGTGCCTGGGGTTACCATCTCCTTCTTCATTGCCCATTAGTTTTCCCGCTTCTGCTTTTCTCTCTGATCACGTCCAAAAGGAGGTTGACATCAACTCTGACATTGCCAACCGTGTACCTTTCCCTCGTATAGCTACCCCTTCGATCGACCCAGTTCTAGTAGATGATCACATTCAACCTCTTTTCACATCTTTAGATTTTCTTCCTCTCATAACCCCTGCTCCCTGTTCTCTGGCCTCCCCTCCCCATAGCCCTGCCGAGATCCCATCTTTCTCTGGCCCCTCTCTCCAGAAATCTTTGGATATATTCTCCGATAAGATGCCCCTATCTCCTTTGGTCTGCCCCCTTGACTCCATTCGGTTTGAAAACGTCACCATTCAAAGGAAGAAGAAGACCCCGTCTATCAAAGATAAGTCACTTGCACTGGCTCCTTACACTCCTCTATCCACTCGTCTGAAGAACGCTGCGCGTATGTCTGCTCCTACAAATTCTCGGGTCCTTAGAGCATTGACCCCCACTCCTCCGGTTTCCTAATGCGTATTCTGTCCTTGAATGTTAGGGGGTTGGGGGGCTTCTCCAAGCAAAAAAGTCTCCGTCAGTTGTTATTGTCTCTCTCCCTGGATGTTGTACTCTTTCAAGAAACTATGACCAGTACTTACCCGGCTCTCTTTTCCTTCTCCAAACTTTGCCCTGGTTGGGAATTCTGTGCTCTTAATTCATCTAGCCTCTCGGGTGGCATCCTCTCTGGTTGGAACCCTAGGGTGCTTATATGTAAAGCTTTCCATACTCTGGCGGGTATTTTACTCCAAGCTACGTTGCAGGGATCTTCTCTCACTTTCTCCATACTAAATGTCTATGGTCCTTACCTTCATCAGGATACTTTTTGGAATGCTGTGGCTTCGGGTGGCCTTCTATCCTTACCAAACCTTATCCTCGCTGGAGATCTTAATTTTACCCTTAGTGCTTCAAAAATCTAGGGTAATAAAGCTCTGCTCGATCCTCTAGGCCCTTACTTCACTTCTTTATTCTCTGAACATCATCTCGTGGACATTGCCCCTCCCTGTGCTGGTCCTACTTGGAGGAATGGTAGGGTGGGGGTAGAGGGCATATCCAAACGACTGGACCATTTTCTACTGTCTGATCAGCTCATTAACTGTCTGTCGAGACACCTTGTTTGGGCACATAGATGTGGTATATCAGATCATTTCCCTATTCTGCTGGAATGGGGAGAGGATCAAGCTCCATGTCTTTACCCTTTTAAATTCAACCATTCTTGGCTAGAGAATGTGGAGTTTGTTGATATGATTCATAAGACTTGGCCTCTCTTACAGTCGGATACTTCATTGGATGTTATGAATTCACTCTATTCGAAGCTCTGTCGGTTGAAAGTGAAGGTAAAAGCTTGGACTAGGGAGGAGACTCGTAAACAAAAGGCTATTTCTGCTAGATTGGAAGGAGAAATTAACTCTCTCCTTCTCTCCTCCCAATATACTATACTAGGCTTGGATCAGCAGTGCAGATTAAATGTACTAAAGTCAGAATTACAAAAACTCTTGGATCATGATTTGAACTCTGCTAGAATTCAAAGCAAAGTCACTTGGGCCAATTTTGGGGATGCCAATACTAAATTTTTCCATGCTGTAGCATCTGCCCGTAAAAATCAAAATGCCATATGGAGTCTACAGGATGAAGAGGGTTCTTGGTTATCGGATGATCAGAGCATTAAGGCTCTCAATGTGAGACATTTTAAGGACATTTTCATTGATGACAAGTTGACTAATCTTTCTGCTCAGTTGAAGGTTATTCGTCACTTTCCCTCCTGTGTCTCGGAGGCAGACCATTCTGCATTTACTAGCCCTGTTACTCTTTCTGAGATTGAGGGGAATTTGAAGACTTTTAAAAAATACAAAGCCCCTAGCCCTGATGGATGGACGATGGAGTTTTATTTATTCTTTTTTAACCTTTTGGGCCCTTCGCTGGAGCATTTGGTGGAGTCCTCTAGACTCTGGGGTAGGGTGGCCCCGGCCATTAACTCCACCTTTGTTGCTCTCATACCAAAAGTTGAACATCCTATTAATTTTGGGGATTTCAGGCCTATTTCTTTATGCAATCTATGCTATAAACTGATAGCAAAAGTTGCAGCTTTGAGACTCAAGCCTTTCCTTGATTCCTTTATCTCTCCCTAGCAGTTTGGTTTCCTTAAGAACCGTCTGATACATGAGTCAGTTGCCATCACTCAGGAGGTACTACATTCAGTTAAACTTAAGAAGAAATCAGCTCTCATTCTTAAGTTGGAATTGACTAAAGCCTTCGATAGGGTTAACTGGACTTACATCAGGTTGATACTCATACAGATTGGGGTCCCACTTGTGGGGGTGAACTGGATTATGGGGTGTATCTCATCGGCAAATTTCGCTGTCCTCGTCAATGGTGCTCCTTCCCCTTTCTTCCCTGCTTCTCGCGGCCTTAGATAGGGCTGCCCTTTATCCCCGCTGCTCTTTATTTTGGTTATTGGAGGACTTAGCCTACTTTTTCAGGATGCCAAAAGAAATGGGGTTATCAAGGGTATCAAGATTTCAGCTGATCTTTATATCACACACTTACAATTTTTGGATGATGTGATTTTATTTGGGATGGGCACATTTGAAGACTGGATTGCATTTAAAGTTATTCTGGACACATTCTGTGAGGCCTCAGGTATGCAGATAAATATGAATAAGTCTAGTTTCCTCCATTCTGATCTAGAACCTGTAATGTTGGGCAAAATATCTGACATCATGCCATACAGATTTGCACACCTAGATCTTGGTTTCTCCTATCTTGGTTTCCATTTGAATCCTTCGGGGTATCTTGTCAAAGACTGGCTCTGGCTCTTAAGTAGATTCAAGCAGCGTATCAACCATTGGACAAACCGTCTCTTGTATTTGGGGGGATGACTAGTATTGGTCCATTTTGTTCTTACTAGCCTGCCAGTCTATTGGTTGTCCCTTTTCCCGATCCCCTCTTCCATCCTGGATAAGCTCCGCTCTATTATATTTTCCTTCCTTTGGGGGTCTTCTGCCTATCATAAGAAATTCCACCTGGCAGATTGGCACCTGTTGGCGTGCCCCACTTCTCAGGGGGGATGGGGAATTAAGCATCTCCCCCACTTCAGTATATCATTGAGAATGAAGAATTTTTGGTTTGCACTGAACAATTCTGGAATCTGGAATCACCTTCTAAAAGTCAAATGTATGAAAAATCTAGTAGTACATTCTTGGTTCAGAATCAAAAACTTCAGATATTGGAATGCTTCGATTATCTGGAAAGGCTTTCTTGAAACTTTGCCTTGGATCGGGAAAGGTCTTCTCTGGCAAGTAGGCAATGGTGTTGAGGTACGTGTGGGTGCGGATCCCATTGTGGGATTGGGTTGTTCATATATTTTATCAAATGATCTCAGACTTTACCTGGAAGACTATGGGATTTGCTCTCTGGACCAGGCTAGAAACCACTCTACAAGTTTTTGGTTTTCTGCTAAGGACCTTGATCTATGTGAAGAGTGGAGTATTCAGTGGACGACATATATCAGGGGCTTGTCATTTAATAGAATTTGTTTAACAGAGAATACTGACTCGCTCCTTTGGTCCTTCTGCCAACACGTGGGCACTATTAGCGCGGCCATTGGATATGACAGTCTCTTTCATAGCACTATTTATCAGGAACATAACCGGATTTTATCCTCTCTGTGGTATTTAAAAATCTCGTTGAAGATGATCTGTTTTAGCTGGTTGTTGGCTTTGGATAAAATCCTGACTTGGGATCATCTTCAGTCCCGTGGTTATCAGGGTCCAAGCATATGCGTGTTATGTCAAAGAGCTTTAGAAGACTGCCACCATCTTTTCTACTCATGTCCATTTACCTCTTCCATCTTCACTCACTTTTCGAATCGGCTGGGTTTTCCTTTGTCTCCACACAGCTCTGTCCAATCCTTTCTTGCCCACTGGTTTGACAGCACTTCACATTCTGCAACTTTTAGATACACCCCTTTCTTCATCTTTTGGCTTGTGTGGCTCCTTCGGAACAAATGTCTGTTTGAAAATGGAAATCCATCTGCTTCCCTGCTCATCACCAAACTTGAGCTTTTACACACCCTCCACCCTGTGCCACAACCTGCTAAAAAACATCGATTGATTGGAACTGTACCCGAGCACTCATTTCCGGTTGGATACTTTGATGGTGCAGCACAATTGAAGGTGGGGGGAGCTGGGTTTGTGATCTATATTAGTGAAACCCATTACCTCTCTTTTTCGGTGGGATGTGGACCGGGCACTAATACCAGAGTAGAACTTTTGGCCCTTTGGTCTGTCCTTAAAGTCAGCATTATGATGGGTGTGCCCATACATCATATTTATGGTGATTCAATGGTGATTATCTCATGGGAAAACAAACTTTCAGCCCTTGAAATACCCGCGTTGAAACATTGGTGTGAAGACATATTATACATGCTGCAAAATCTTACACCTATTACCATTAATCATATATTTCGGGAGCATAATATGCTAGCTGATGGTCTATCAAAAAGGGATCTAAATTTGGAGGTGGGTATTGGACTTTTCTATGAAATTTTGGATGGTAAGATCATGGAAGATGGCCATTTTCTACTTTTTTGATGGCTGTTAACATCTTTTTACAGCAGTTGATGTTTATGTCTTTTTTCTTCATTCTCATTGACTGTTTTGGGAGATTATCAGCTAGCTGGAAATGTTCTGAATTGTATGTTTACTGGTCACTTTCCGATTCTCCGATATTAGCTGACCTGATTACTCAGGGATGATGAAAAAATTCTGCATAGATCAGACTTTGTTTTTTATTTTTCTCATATGTGCTGGCAGGTATGCAGCTCACTCCTATCTTATAGGTGATTGGGTGGTACTGGTGCTTGTACTCCATCTGTCATGTTGTTTGGTTGATGTATAATTTGTCTTTTTGATTCACATTGAATATCAAAGGATGGCATTTTTTCCTCTAAAAAAAAAACAAATCCCATGTTATGTTAAGTAAAATATTTCATTATGGGAGCTAATAATTGCTTTGCAAAATAAGGTGATATTATTTTAAACAATAAAAAGATGGATTTTTTTTTATTGTTTTAATAAAAAAAAAATTAAATTAAAAGACCGTGTACCTTTTTCAAGTGATCTTAGGTTATGTCACCTGACGGGATTTTGCAAATGAAAACAAAGGACAATACACTAAAGGCCTTTTATTCTGGTGATTAAAACGAATACTTTACCTTTAAAAGCGATGATGATGGTGGTAAAGTTTGAAAGTGGGTCCATTATTTTAAAAAGGAAAGGGAAAATTAATTTTGAAAATATTAAGATGAATAAGCAAGTATTTAATGCACTTTATTTCTGAGAATCTATAGAAGGAAGTTGAGTAGTCATGTTCAAAAGAGGCGGAATTTTTTAAGGAGAGAGGGTCTAGCTAGCCATGTTGCTACCCTCTCCTCTCAAATTCCATCTAGCCAAAATGGCACTCAACAATCCGATGGGAAGAAAAACAAAGGAAATAAGGGAAAGGGAAATCAAAACAAACCAAAACCCTCGAATAATGTTGAGGGGAGCAAGAAAGAGAAGAAGAAAGTGAAGTTTCCTTGAAATCTTTGTCAGGAAGACCACTTAAGATATCAATGTCCCTTTATGGAGCAAGCTCAGAATTTGTTAAAGCAACAACCTACCATCCTCAAGGACCCTTTTCCACAGGGACAAAATGCAACTTCGAGCGATCCTAAGAACATTGGGTTCACTCAGAATGCTTCCTTTGTTGATCAATCATACATTAATATGTTTTGATCCCATGCTTTATTGCAAACCAGAGCCAAAAACTATGAGCCTGAGTCTTCACAGAAAGATAAAAAACCCGTCGAAACTCCAACATCGTCCCCACTTTCTATCAAAAAATCAGTTGACATATGTTGAAGATACCAAAAGGTGTCTTCAAGAAGACATTTCACAGCCCTAACAAGAGGGATGCTCCCAACTGCTCAGTTGTGGAGGACTTCGCCTAGACTCCTTGTGCTATGTCTACCTTAGAAGTGTTGCAAAGTTGTCCTTCATAACACAATGCACTTCTGATAGTTATAGGAAGTTTAGATTATGAGGGCTTGATGGCTAAGTTTGACTTATCTAATGTTAAACCCCGTCTACCTTACCACATTTCCTTTCAAATTGAAGTAGTCCCTGACGAAAACAACATTCGACGAACAGTAATTGATGAAGGTGCATTCACATGTGTGATTGCTATTTCTTGTTGGAAATCTCTAGGATCCCCTGAGTCGGTCCCGTCAAACACCTTACTAACCTCTTTCAACGGAATATATTTCCATCCACATGGTATATTACTTATTTCAACATAGAATTGACATGGAAAACGGTTTTAGTTGAATTAGAGGTCGTAGACGCCCCCTTGGACTATAACTTAATGTTGGGTAGGAGTTGGACCTACACCATGTGTGTTATTCCATTGTCAGTATTTTGAGTTTTTATGTTCCCTCATGAAAAGAAAATAGTTACTATTGATCAACTATCATATACCCGAAAGAGACGTACGACCAAATCGAAGTCCAATGTACCTTTTCTTGATCAAACGTGCCCGATGAATGAAAGTTTAGGAGTTTGGATGTACACGCCAATTATGGGAACCTTCGAATTTCCCAATCCTATAAAATACTTGGGAACGACTAGTATAAGGAATATTATTTGTATAGTTGTAGATAGAATTGATATGTGGGTCCTCCCTCCGCAAGTCGAACTTGATGTGTCCTTATCAGCAGCAGAAGTATCCTATGAAGCTATATATGATATTGTTGTTGATTCTGTCTCAACTCCGTCTGTCTTGGAGGATCCAGATGAAGTTTACTTTCCTTCATGGGAAGTGAACTCAACTTACTCATACAATTTCTTGGATATGGTTTTACCATTTGATGAAGCCATTCTAGAGGCTATGATAGGACCTGATCAAATATGCAAAGATTTGCATCATAAGTCCTACTTCTTACCATAACTAAGTAGGATTGAGAACTATGAGTTCCATGTGGGACTGAGTGAATGTGTTGACCAAACTATAAATCTTTTACCTAAGGAAGGAGTGTTTATTGATGGGAACATGGTGAACATTTATGTAACTATACCGATGAAAATCTCCACCAAACCTAGCATCGTGGAAAATGTCTATATTGGAGAAAATTCTTTGCTTGGAGAAATTTCCATTTACACAGCCCTGATCAAGGAATTCTACGATGTGTTTCCCTCATCATACAAGGAGATTCCAGCCATAGCCCTATCTATTGTGGAACATGAAATAAGAATATACCCCAATTTCAAGCATGTTCGGAAAAAGTTACGTCCTATGAACTAGAAGAAGGCGGCAGTGGTTAAGGCTAAAATTGAAAAACTGTTAAAGGATGGTTTCATATAACCCATTTCTTTAACAAAATGGGTTTCGAACCCTTTCCCTGTAGATAAAAAAACAAGGAACTATACGTGTTTGTATTGATTTCAGATACTTGAATAAAGCATCTCCAAAATACAACTATCCCACACCATTCATTGACCAAATAATCTATGTGTGTGTGGGTAGAAAATTCTCCTCCTTTATGGATGGTTTATCAGGATACAATCAAATTGAAATGTAACCTGAGGACCAATACATTACTACTTTAATTTTTCCCTAGGTTAATTTCGCATATAAAAATATGCATTTTAGCTTAAAGAATGTCAGGGTTACCTTTCAACGGGAAATGCATTTTTATTTTCACAAAATTAAGCACATTGTCAAGCCCTACTTAGATGATCTTCTTGCGCATTCCCGAAAGAGAAAAGAACATCTAGATCATCTTTGTTTGGTATTTGAGAGATGTCGACACCACAAGATTCATTTAAACCCTCACAAATCCATCTTCTATGTCTATTGAGTTTGATTTCTAAGTTTCATTGTTTCCAACAAGGGAATTAGGGTCGACCCTTTGAAAATTGAGGCGATTGTTAATCTGCCTCCCGCTCAAACCGTTAGACAACTCCAAAGTCTACAAGAAAAAATTAACTTTATGAGACGTTTTATAGTGAATTATGCCAAGATAACTAAAGTTTTCATGTGCTTTCTCAAGCAAGACACTCCATTTCTATGGGATGAAGCCACACAACAGTCTTTCGAGGCATTAAAGAAAGCATTATTCTCAGCTCCTCTATTGCGTCCACCAGATTAACTTAAGTACTTCATATTGTATCTGGATGCATCAGAATCCACGGTTGGTGTAGTGATTATTCAGAAAGACGATAAGCTCCATGAGCATGTTATCTCTTATCTTAGTCGAGCTTTGGTCGAGCCTAAACTACAATATTCACACGTCGAGAAGTTGGATTTTCCAGCAGTGTATGTCGTTTAAAGGTTGCGTCATTATATCTTACTCAGGACAACCAATGTGGTTGTGTATGTAAATCACTTCCAGTATGTTTTACCCCGACGAATAATTAGGGGAAAAATTAATAAATGGATCATCATACTCCAATATTTTGACATAGATTTCCAGTCCGCCAAGTAGAAAAAGTCCTTCGTATTTGCAAAACTCATCTCTGAGTTCCTGAGTGATGAGAGTACAATGATAGAAGATGAATCATTACCGGATAAACATATCTTCTTCATCTCAACCATTGATCCTTGGTATGGATATATCCTAATATATCTTCAGACTTTGAAGTGTCTGACAACCTTCTCATGAGGAGAACAATGGAAGTTAATATTGAATGATAAAAACTACCTCATTATCAATGCTACCCTATATAGAAGAGGGATATATTTTATTCTATGTCGATGATTTACTCATGAGGAGGTTGAGTTTGTACTAAATGATTATAATCGTGGAGCATGTGGGGTTCATTTATCTGGGTTAGAAATGACCCTGAATATCTTGTGTGTTGGTTATTTCTGGCCCACCATATTCAAAGATTGTGTGGAATTTGTTACACAATGTCATCTTTGTCAGCTTTACACCAAAAATATTCGGTCGCATCCTGCTCCACTGTATCCCATCATCGCGGTAAGGCCCTTCACTAAGTGGGGGGTAGATTTCATGACTTGTAACCCAGTGTCTACTGGTGGGACTAAGTACATAATTTTCATTGTTGACTACTTCACCAAGTGGGCAGAGGCAATTCCTACCTTCAAAGCCAATGGTGAGACCGCGGCCTATTTCGTACTCAATCAAATTATTGCTAGATTCAAAATCCCAAAGCAGATTGTCATAGACCATGGCAATCACTCCCGAAACAAGATGATCAATGAATTGAATACTTTTCTTGGTTTTAAACAAGATCACTCATCCTCTTTTTACTCGCGTGCAAATGGACAAGTAAAAGTCACAAATAAAACTTTGAAAACCATTCTAAAGTGGACCATTAATGCAAGTAAATCAAATTGGTACATCATGTTGTATCTGAAATTATGGGAATATCGAACCAGAGTCAAGAATTCCATGGGGTTCTCATCTCTCCAACTCATTCACGGGGTGGAACCAGTCACACCAATTGAATGTGAAATGTTGTCATTAAAAATAACAATACATTTTCCACCTGATACTTCTGACCTAGAGGAGTGTTTGTTGCATATAGAACACCTATATGAACAATGCAGAGATGTGCTAACAGGAAATGAAGCACACAAGCAATGGGTCCAAAACCATTATGACAAGTCTATCAAGCCTGGGGTGTTCTCTAAAGGAGAACTTGTCTTGGTTTATGACCAGGATAAGGAACCCTTGCGGGTAGTAAAATTCAAATGAATTTTGTTAGGTCCATATATCATGTCCAAATTCTTAAATAAGGGAGCATATGAATTGATAGAATACGATGGAAATAAGCTGTCTAAGCCCCAAAACATGCTCTACCTGAAAAATTATCACGCTTAGGCTATGTTATTTTTCTTGTATATATATGTATAACATTGTAAATGGTTATCATTCGTTAGTGTTTCTTATGTAAATATGTTGTTGTTTCATATGTCCATGGAGAGATTCATAGGATTCGTTGATGGTGCAAGCCATTAGACTTGCAAGCTTGCATCAGCCGCTTGGGTCATCTATCCAACCACAAGATAACTAGTTAACTCGAAATGTGCTTGTTTAGGCCTTGCCACTAATAATACAGCTGAGTAAATTGTCGTCATTGAGCTGCTAAGGGACACTGCTTTACATGGTATTACGTGTCAAGAGGTTAGACTCGATTCCCAGTTAGTATTCTCTCAGCTCAATGGTGATTATTAGGTGAGACATCCTACTCTACTATGTTAGTTCTTACGAATTAGATTACTTGAGAGATATTTTGACCATATTATATACAAACACATTCCAAGAAATCAAAATATAGTAACTAACTCATATGAAAATTATATCCTTGATTGGAATTTATCACACACATTGTAAAAAATACACAGATATAGATAAAAACACATTAAATAAGTCGCCATATGTGTGTGTGTGTGTGTAAAAACGGTCCATAAACTCTAGTCTTGGTCCAAAGATCTAGTCATAAATACATCAAAATACAAAATTGGGATCATAATGTTGGAATATTCAGCAGAAGATGGTGTTCAGTGGATGGAGTCTAGTGTTCAGTTGTATTGTTGGCATTGATGTCAATCTATTTGATGAACAGAACTGTCTTGAATGTATACATTGATGAGCTAAGTTTTTAAGTGAGCAGATGTTATAGATATTGCATAGCGCAGCCAAACAGCAAAGGATGTTATACAGAAAAGAATTTTACACAAAACAGAGCTGTAATGTTACAAAGCAAATCCATCGACACATGTCCAGTCTATACGGTTCAGCTAAGCCTCGAAATGTTTAATATGTGGTCGTATGGTAGTGTTATAAAAGAAAAGCAAAGCACTCGAAGACTAGTCAGTTAGTTGAAAAGTCAATGGAACATCTCTTCATTTCACGGTCTAGAACGAGTTTAGTCTTTAATCTGACAGTGCCTGTACGTTGCTATGAAACAGTTATCAAATAACTGCGTGGATTACAAATAGTAAAGAAAACGATGATGAATGGATTTCATTCTTTAATGACAGTTGGAATTTCCACGTGGTGTAACTGCCTCTTGACATGGGAATACAAAGAGTTTAGTGATGAGAAGAATTTCGAAGAGATTATAGGAGAGTAAGTGTTTCTTGACTAGTAATGTGAAGAGTTTAGCACAGCATCGATTTGGTGAGAAGTCAAGGGGAAAGGGAACTGTTTTAATAAATATGATTATTTTGTAGAAGACGAAACAGTTTGTACAGTTCAGCATTCGTGACATTGAGAGTCTTGACAGTTAGAAAGGGAATAACTGTTTCTTGCTTGCTATTCGATGAGATATGAAGACTCTGTAACTATTTTCCTTAATAGTTTTGAGAGAATGAGAATCGACAGTGAATGTAATACATATAGATGAAAGTAGACTTGAGAGGGTTAGCTGTCCGAAGGAGTATTTGCTGTGTAGAGTAAAAAGAACTCTGTGTCACGAATTGTCACAGAATGAGCATGCTGAGCATGAGTATGTAAACAGAGATGAATCTCAGATACATAATAGTTGAACAAAATAAGAGGAGCAGAGAGTTGATGTTGAACAGGGAAGAGTGTTTGGTAAGCCAAGATACATCTGTATTGTTGTGATTTGATTCATTTGTAAAGTCTAGCAAGTAAGGGAGGTAGGGAGGTGCTAGGGGAGACATTTTTGTCTCAGTATGCAAGTGGGTGCTTGGAGAATTTGAAGGTTGGTGCCTTCACCCAGTTGGTGCTGGGTAACAGTGAGAATTGGTGCTCTCAGCAAGTTGGTGCTTGCATTCAGAGGTTGCAGTCTCGTTGAGTTGGTGCTCAACTAAGAAGAGATGTACAGCTGATAAGCCTTTAACATCCTAAGAAGAAGAGGTTTTTCCCTTAAGGGTTTCCTCATGAAATATTATGTGTCTTTTACATGTGCTTGAATGATGTGTTGCATGCTTTATGTTCATACATTTAATTCTGAATTCATTGCAAGAATGACTGTCACATAGTTTCATTGATTCTCAATTAAAAGAAGAAATTTGTTTAAAATTATTGATTTAACTTATTCGCCCCTCCTCTCAGTTAAATACCTGTAACAATTGGTATCAAAGCTGTGTGCCTTTAGTGTAAGGTAGATCCTGAAGAGTTTACATGGCTAGTCAAGATGGTTCAACAATCAAAGCACCCATATTTCATGGTACAAATTTTTCTTTCTGGAAGGTTAGGATGACCATTTTCATAATGTCTCTAGGGGCAGATGTCTGGGAGATAGTAGAAACAAGATATAAAAAACCTGCCTTGGTTGAATCTAAAGATGAAAAATCAGCCTTCACTTTTAATGCAAAGGCTATGAATGCTATTCTCGGTCATTTAGCTGAATCAGAATTTGTAAAGGTTATGCATCTTGAAACTGCAAAAGATATGTGGGACAAAATTGTAAATAGCTATGAGGGAAATGAAAAAGTTAAAGATGCCAAGCTACAGTCACATATACTAAAATTTGAACAACTGAAAATGAATGAAGATGAAAGTGTTAGTAAATTCTTCTTGAGAGTTGATAAACTAGTAAATGCTATGAGAGCTCTTAGTGGAAAAATAAATGATGATGATACAATTCTTGTCCATAAAATACTGAGATCCCTGCCTGATAGATGTAATCCCAAAGTCTTAGCTATAGAAGAGATGAGTGACCTCAAAACGTTAATTATGGATCAATTGCTGGGAACATTGACTGCCTATGAAATGAGGATTAGTAAAGACCAAAACTCATCTAGGGAAGCTTCCTTTAAAGATGAAAAGAGTACTGAGTCAGATATGGATGAACTAGAAGCAAAATTTGTGAGAAGACTGAAAACAGGGTCAGGGAAATACAAAGGCAAATTGCCTTTCAAGTGTTTTAACTGTGGTAAAGTAGGGCATTTTGCTACTAAGTGTCCCCATAAGAGAAAAGAGCAGAGCTCTGCTGATGAGGAGAATTTTCCCAAGAAGAAATATAATCAAGAAAACAAGTTTAAATATAAGAAGAAAAGTCTTTGTGTGAATGATGATGAGTCGTCAGGAACATCAGATAGTGAATCGTCTCATGAGAGCAAAGAAAACGATTTCATGCTAATGGCCATAGAAGATCTCGAACAGAATTGTACAGAGTATGAAATAAATGATGGAGATTCCATTGTAGATATGGAGGGAGAGCTGATGAGTGCTCTAGAAGAGATTGAAAAACTAATATTAAAGAAATGAAAACAAAAACAGTTGTTAATCCAGTATGAAACTAGTAGAGAAGACATCACTTTAATAAAGCTAGAACTTGAAGAAAAGAAAATTGAAGAGTCTTTAAAAAAACAGTTAGCTGAAAGTAAAGTCAGATGTGAACATCTAGAAAAGGAAGTTGTAACTGTTAAGAAAGAGTTAGAAAAATATCAAGCCCTGTATCATCAGAACATTTCCAGCATCAAAGCTTCAGAGGAGCTAAACAATATTTTGAACAGACAAAGAGCTCCACAGATTGGTCAAGGTGGAAACAGCAGTAACCTAGAGAGTAAAGAGTCATCTAAGGTGATTATGTTTCAAAGCAGCAAACAGATAGAAGTTCCCAGCATAACAAAGGTTGAGACATGTAAAGAGAATAATGGAAATGAATCTAAGGGTACTAAACAGCAAGAAAATATAGTTTTAAAAGGCAAGTCTGTACAGTCAGAAGTTCATGGAAAAGAGCCACATAATAGAGTAAAGTACACAGATCAGAAATTATGTTGTGAACATCATAACTCAATGTACTATCCTTTTAGAAATCAGCAAAGAGTCAGGTATGATAAATCCTTTAATAGTTATTGTTTCTGTTGTTCTAACTTTGGGCACAGAGCTGCCAATTTGTATGTATAATTTCAGTAATGTTCAAAGAAGAATGTCAAACTATACACAAAGGATGCATCAATCAGCATATAATCATATGGGTCATATCTCTCCACCAGCTGTTAGAAGAAGAACACAAAACATAAATTCTAATCCGTTTGATCTTCTATACAACGAGCCTGAATGTTACATATGTCACAACTTCGGGCACAAAGCTACAGACTGTAACTTGAAAGAGAACAAAACACAACCAAGCATGAAACATACAGCTAAACGTAATGTATGGAGAAATAAAGAGAGTTCTCATTGTAATCTTGTGCTTTCAGTTCAAAAACAGAGGAGTCATTGGTACATTGACAGTGGTTGTTCGAAACACATGTCGGGAGACAAAGAGAAGTTTATCACTCTATCTGAACATAAAGCTGGAAAGGTAACATTCGGTAATGATGCTCCAGGAAAAGTCAGAGGAAAAGGAATTGTAAGTCTCAGCAATGGTAAAGGGAAGGCTCAAGATGTACTCTTTGTATATGGGTTGAAGCACAACCTTCTCAGTGTGAGCCAAATGTGTGACAAAGGGTGTGAAGTCTTGTTCACTGATAAATATTGTAAAATTAGAAACGTTTCCTCAGCAAAGCTAGTTTCCAGAGTAAGAATAGAGAATAATGTTTACGTTTTAAAGGAGGAAAAAGAATAGTGTTATCTCAGCAAATACAATGAAAGCTGGTTGTGGCACAGAAGACTGGGACATCTGCATTTTGATCATCTGATAAAGCTCAAAAATAGAAACGCAGTAAGGGATTTTCCAACAATATCTAGACCTCGAGATGATGTATGTAATCCTTGCCAAATTGGGAATCTAACCAGGACTCATTTCAAATCGAAGAATGTTTCTTCTACAAGTAATCCCCTTCAACTTGTTCATCTAGATTTATGTGGCCCACCAAGAAAAGAAGGTACTGGCAAAGAAAACTATTTTATGCTGGTAATTGATGACTATTCTAGATTGACTTGGGTTGCATTTCTTAAGGAAAAGTCTGAAGCGTTTGCCAAGTTTAAGATTTTCAAAGCACTGACTGAAAATCAAACTGGGAGAAAGGTTAAAGTAATCAGATCAGACAGAGGAGGAGAGTTCAGCTCGAAATAGTTCAAGGAATTTTGTGATGAGCATGGAATTTAGAAAGAATACACAATAGCAGGAACTCCTCAGCAGAATGGAGTGGTGGAAAGGCAGAACAGAACAGTTCAGCAAATGGCTAGATCAATGATGAAGGAGAAGAACATTTCTCAAGGTTTTTGGGTGGAAGATATTCATACAGCTGTGCACATCCTTAATAAAGCTCATTTGAGGCCAAACAATGATAAGACACCATATCATTTATGGTTTGGAAGGCCTGCAACTATTAATCACTTCAGAGTCTTTGGGAGTAAATGCTATATCAAGAATAATGATGAAAATCTGGGTAAGTATGATGACAGAGCTGATGAAGGGATGTTTTTAGGATATGCTACAGAAAGCAAAGGCTATAGGTGTTATAACAAGAGGCTGCATAAAATGGTTGATTACATAGATGTAAAAGTAGATGAATATTGTCATGGAAGTATTAGTCAAAGGAATGATGATGATTCATGTTTGGAAGAAACAAAAGAACAGGTCCAAGAATCCCAGAAGAAAGAATCTGATTTATCAGAATATGAGGAAGTTGAACCTGAACAGCACACTGTACAATCTTCTTCCAGAATGACTATAAAGAATCACCCTAAAAGCCAAATCATTGGTGATGAGAGTAAAGAAGTTCAGACTAGAAGGAAGATCTTGCAGGAATCTGAACAATCCCATATTGCTCTTCTCTCTACAATTGAGACCCAATGTTTTAATGAAGACAACAAAGACAAAGATTGGGTAGCTGCAATGAATGAAGAACTGGACTAGATTGAGAAGAATAGTACATGGGAACTAGTTCCTAGGCCATCAAACAAGAAAATCATTAGATCTAAATGGGTATTTAAGAATAAATTAAATGAACAAGGAAAGATTGTAAAGAATAAGGCTAGATTGGTGTGTAAAGGATATACTCAAGTGGAAGGGCAAGACTTTGATGAAACATTTGCTCCTATGGCCAGAGTGGAGGCAATCAAAATGTTTTTAGCCTATGCATTCCATAAACGTTTTAAAGTATATCAAATGGATGTCAAGTCAGCATTCCTGAATGGAAATCTTGAAGAAGAAGTGTACATGGAGAAGCCTGAAGGTTTTTCTCTCACAAATAAACCTGATTATGTATGCAAGTTGAAAAAGGCCTTGTATGGTTTGAAACAAGCACCGAGAGCATGGTATGCGAGACTGGATAAATACTTGCAATACAAAGGATTCAAAAAGGGTTCTGTGGACAACAATTTGTATATCAAACATGAAGGTGATGACTTGCTGATTGTACTAGTTTATGTTGATGATATTATCTTTGGCTGTACTAACAACTCTTCTATTCAATGGTTTACTAACTCAATGCAATCTGAGTTTGAGATGTCAATGATTGGAGAGTTGTCTTATTTCCTTGGACTCCAAATCAGTTAGAAGCCTAAAGGCTTATTCCTTTCTCAAGAGAAATATCTAAAGGAGATGCTAAAGAAATTTCAAATAGAAGACTCTAATCCTGTGAGTACACCCATGGTCAGTGGTTGCAAGCTGAGCAAAGATGATGCATCATCAGAGGTAGATAAAAAGATGTACAGATCCATGATAGGCATCCTGTTATATATCACAGCATCCAGACCTGATATTATGCATGTTATAGGGATGGTAGGAAGGTTTCAAGCAGCTCCCAAACAAAGTCATTAGCTAGCTATGAAACGCATATTCAAATACCTGAAAGGTACCTTGTCCTATGGTTTGTGGTATCCCAGGAATCAGAATTTTCAACTCATATCATATTCAAATGCAGATTGGGATAACTGTGTAGATGAAAGGAAAAGTACCAATGGCGGAGCATTCTTCTTAGGACAGGCTTTGGTTGCCTAGCTAAGTAAAAAGCATAGTTCCATATCTTTATCCACTACAGAAGCAGAGTATATTGCTGCTGCTACCTGCTGTACTCAAATTTATGGTTGGTGCAATCCCTTGCTAATTTAGAAGTAAAGTATGCTGAGCCTATTCCCATTCATTGTGACAATACCAGTGCAATATGTGTTTCCAAGAATCCTGTTCTCCACACCAAAACGAAACACATTCCAATAAGGTATCATTTCTTGAGAGAACAAGTGGCTAATAAAGTTGTGCAGCTACATTATATCCCTTCTAAAGAACAGATAGTTGACATTTTTACTAAGCCTTTGCCCACAGCTCAGTTTGAATATCTAAGACAGAAGCTGGGTGTTCAGTCAATGTCACAATGACCTATGCATTGTGTAAGGGGGAGTCTGTGTTCATTGACATTGTTTTTTATGACTATGCACTTTTCATATTGCTGGTTCTTTTGTTTTTATCTCTTTTATGCATCTTGTCAGGGGGAGTTTCTGTAATCAGATGTGCTTTAGTTGATCAGATTTCCCTTTGCCTTTGATGTCAAAGGGGGAGAATGTGAACAGTTGCTGTAGTTGCTGATATTGCCATCAATGCCAAAGGGGGAGATTGTTGGAATATTCAGCAGAAGATGGCATTCATTGGATGGAGTCTAGTGTTCAGTTGTATTGTTGGCATTGATGTCAATCTATTTGATGAACAGAACTGTCTTGAATGTATACATTGATGAGCTGAGTTTTTAAGTGAGCATATGTTACAGATGTTGCATAGCGCAGCCAAACAGCAAAGGATGTTACACAGAAAAGAATTTTACACAGAACAGAGCTGTAATGTTACAAAGCAGATCCATCGACACGTGTCCAGTCTATACGGTTTAGCTAAGCCTCTAAATGTTTAATATGTGGTCGTATGGTAGTGTTATAAAAGAAAAGCAAAATACTCGAAGACTAGTCAATTAATTGAAAAGTCAATGGAACATCTCTTCATCTAACGGTCTAGAACGATTTTAGTCTTTAATCTGACGGTGCATGTACGTTGCTATGAAACAGTTATCAAATAACTGTGCGGATTACAAACAGTAAAGAAAACGATGATGAATGTATTTCATTCTTTAATGACAGTTGGAATTTCCGCATGGTGTAACTGCCTCTTGACATGGGAATACGAAGAGTTTAGTGATGAGAAAAATTTCGAAGAGATTAGAGGAGAGTAATTGTTTCTTGATTAGTAATGTGAAGAGTTTAGCACAGCGTCAATTTGGTGAGAAGTCAAGGAAAAGGGGAACTGTTTTAATAAATATGATTATTTTGTAGAAGATGAAACAGTTTGTACAGTTCAGCATTCATGACATTGAGAGTCTTGACAGTTAGAAAGTGAATAATTGTTTCTTGCTTGCTATTCAATGAGATATGAAGTGTCTGTAACTGTTTTATGTAATGGTTTTGAGAGAATGAGAATCGACGGTGAATGTAATACATATAGATGAAAGTAGAATTGATAGGGTTAGTTGTCCGAAGGAGTATTTGCTGTGTAGAGTAAAAAGAACTCCGTGTCACGAATTTTCATAGAATGAGCATGTTGAGCATGAGTATGTAAACAGAGATGAATCTCAGATACAGAACAGTTGAACAGAATAAGAGGATCAGAGAGTTGATGTTGAATAGAGAAGAGTGTTTGGTAAGCCAAGATACATCTGTATTGTTGTGATTTGATTCGTTTGTAAAGTCTAGCAAGTAAGGGAGGTAGGGAGGTGCTAGGGGAGACATTTTTGTCTCAGTCTGCAAGTGGGTGCGTGGAGAATTTGAAGGTTGGTGCCTTCACCCAGTTGGTGCTGGGTAACAGTGAGAGTTGGTGCTCTCATCAAGTTGGTGCTTGCATTCGTAGGTTGCAGCCTCGTTGAGTTGGTGCTCAACTAAGAAGAGATGTACAAATGATAAGCCTTCGACATCCTAAGAAGAAGAGGTTTTTCTCTTAAGGGTTTCCTCGTGAAAAATTATGTGTCTTTTACATGTGCTTGAATGATGTGTTACATGCTTTCTGTTCATACATTTAATTCTGAATTCATTGCAAGAATGACTATCACATAGTTTCATTGATTCTCAGTTAAAAGAAGAAATTTGTTTAAAAATATTGATTTAATTGATTCACCCCCCCCCCTCTTAGTTAAATACCTGTAACACATAATTTCTCATGATGCTAAAGAATAAAAAGACGTTGCAACCTCAGCTGCCTCCACCACAACCTTATTCACAAAAAATTCATAAAATACAAAAATTGAAAAAACAAAATACTTACCCATCTCTCCCCATCCCTCTCTGGGAAGTAGCGCCATCTCGAGATCACCACGGAATTCCAAACCAACATATGGGAACTGCTCGAATGATAGCACCTGTCGAATCCACCATGAGTAAAAATCATCATCATATGCTCCTCGGCTCTCACCATAATTCTCGCAAACAAAGACATATCCCCGCCATGGATTTGGATGGGGAAGTGTTACCCTAGGAGGCAGTGCTAGTACACACTCAAAGAAGAAAGCTACTAGGATGGTGGGGTAAAAAAAATTCTTATTCTTTCCAAGATTACAATATGAAAGTTGTTTCTTCATGTTTATAAAAATAACGGAACACTAGTCGAATTTAAATTAACATGCGTAAGGAAATCATTCATCATCAATTAACAATTTCTAACAAGACTAGTAACTTTTTCGTTTTGTACCTGTGTCTAACTGTACTAGCCACAACTTATCAAACTTTTCAAGTACCAATTTGCATAAATCAATTATTCTTGGTGATATATAGCTCTAGATTGCACCTGGATCAATTAAAATCGAGATAGGTTGACTGTTTATCATACATTCAATTTCGACCATAGAAGTCTAGCAGTATGCTTGTCGATTTTCCATTGCAGCATAGATTCTTGGCATGCTCCTTGACATGTCCCCAAATGTAACTACTTGGATGGAATGAACATTAGAATTCTTTTTTCTTACTGGACAATCTTTAAAGTAATGTGACCCTCCACACTCCCAATATTTTAAGGGCTCCTTTTTTGCTTGATTCTTATTAAAGATAGTTGAAGGTTCTTTTACTGCATAATTTTGGGGTTTAAAACCTTGGTAGTTATTACCCTAATATACACTGTAGTTATTTCTTGTATTTTTATGGAACTTATTCTGCTTCTTTCTGGGATCAAAATTATTTGGCCCTTTATTTTTCCAAGATGGTATACTTTCCCTTTTATTCTTATTTTGGTCATAACAGAAGTTTTCCTTCCTCATAAATTCCTCTAGAGTTTTCGGATTGTCATACTCAATATGTTCTTTGAACATGATGGGAAAACAACTAAGGAACCACTATATTTTAGGGTTCTCATCAATTATATAAGGAACATAAAGAAGCAGAATTAAAAACTTACTACAAAGTTCTTCATTGTCTTTGATCCTAACCTTAGTTCATAAAATTAGTTTTCCTTCTCTTCATAATATTGTTCTAATAAGTACTTTATTTTAAAGAGTTTCTTAAATGGTTTCCAAGTTACAGATATTTATTTTATCCCTTTGACCTTCTTTATGTCTTTCCACCATATATCTTCTTTTCCCGTCAGATTATAGATGGTCATTTTAGCCGTTAACTCATTAGAGTAGTTGTATATCTGAAAGTACTTTTTCATTCCGAACAACCAAGATTCTACCTCCTCGCCTTTCTCAATTTCCCCATTAAACATGGGTGGTTTAATTTTCCTAAGCTCCCCAGAGATTTCCTCATAGGGTATGTATTTATTTTTCTTTTTATTATCGTCACTACTTTCACTTGACTCTTGTTGTTTCCTATGATTTTTAACTGTATATTCACTTGAAGTGTCATATTTATGACTGGAAAATTCTAGTTTTCTTCCCTTACGTTTGTAAGGTGCAGTTTTAGGAATTTCTTGTTCATACTCCTTATGAATCTTAGCTAACATAATAGCGTTTAGTTCTTTGTAACCCTTTAGAATTCGTTAATTATCTTCTTTAACTTTTCTTAGTTCAGACCTTAACTCTTTGACAGTTCTTTATATTTCAGATTTATTACCCTAACTGTCATTTAAGTCTACCCAAATTTCCCATCCCTATGTTTTCTGCTTCAAGATTTAAAGGATTTTTTGGGTGATGTTCTTCTTCTACAGACATCTCGTCATCTGCCATGTTTCTTGCAAAAAATAGTTATTCTTCTCTTTGTTGTTTGTAAGAAAATTTTAACCAAAATAAAATAGAAGTTAGTTTCTCTATTTTTCTGTAATAGTTCTAGTGTTGAGCCGATTCAGGCCTAGTGTTGTAATCGTGCTCTGATACCATTATGTAACACACCTAAAAAATCCATAATAATAATAAAAATTATTATAGAACATATATCTAAAGACACATTATTTAAGTCCTTATATATCACAAGGCATTATTGAACATTGAGAGATTATTGCATATTCTTGGCATTTACTTGTTTGTTCAACTTTTCCTGATGTCAGAACCCGTTTCTGACAATTAGGCTTCAATTTATTTAATTGCTTGAGTCTAGATTTGCTAATTTACTATTCTTTCTGCAAATACCCTTCCACAATGTTCCTTCCTCAATGCGGATTGTGGATTACAGAACACACTTTAATCCTTTATAAAAACAACCCTTCGCAATTAGCTTTCCGCAATGTAAATTGAAAAGTGCACTTTAACCCTTTATAAAATAACTTTCTGCAATGGGGATTGCAGAACACACTTTAATTCTTTATAAAATAACCTTCCGCAATTAGCTTTTCACAATGCAAATTGCATAACACACTTTAATTCTTTATAAAATATCCTTCCACAATGTGGATTGCAGAACACGCTTTAATTCTTTATAAATAACCTTCTGCAATTAGCTTTACACAATGCGGATTTCGGATTGCATAACACACTTTAATTCTTTATAAAATAACCTTCCACAATTAGCTTTTCGCAATGCAGATTGCGGATTGTGGAACACATTTTAACTTGTTATAAATTAGTCTTCTGCAATGCGGATTGCAGAATGTAATTTAACCCTTCTGAAATGTTCTTCCGCAACTCGTATGAGTCATCGATCTCTCGTGGCTTCAATCTCATCTATTGATCTGCTATCAGAGCGAAACTACACCTTAACTTTGTGCATCCTCAATTGATTAGATGAATAAGTTATAACTATTGATATCTATGACTAAAATATCCATAGTTTATTTTAAATTTATTCCAAAGATCTTGATCTGAACAATATCGATTTGTACAGGGGTTTATGAGATGAATTTAACATGCATAATTTACAAACATGTAAATAATTTAAAGAACAAATATTTTAACTCTTTATAAATTACTCCTCCGCAATTTACCTTACGCAATGCGGATTGCATATTGCAGAACATATTATAACTCTTTATAATTTATTCCTCCGCAATATGGATTGCAGACTATTTAAATGATACAGTAAAGATTGATAGGATAATTGTAGATCTGTAATTGGTTAGATGAATAAGCTATAATCATTTAAATTGATTCACCAATATCCCGATCTAAACCAGTCTCGATTGCACAAATTAACTAGATCTATTCCATAACACATTATGAGATTAATTTAACAGGAATAATTTACAGACATGTAAGTAATTTAAAGAACGAGTATTGAATTCGAAACCATAGCATATCAATAACAACCAAATCTAAATAATTATGCTTAGAAAAAATTACTAATTACTACAGTAATACCATTGCTAGAAATCCTTGATGCGGGTATGGATGCTCGATCTCAAATGCATTGGGAAATAATCTAACATTGTACGGATCTAATATACTACAAAAAATAAGGATGCATAACCATTTCTCCTACACAGCTGTGATTCAATCATTAAAATACACATTCTACTGTAAATAAAATCAAACATAAGTAACAGAGTAAGAACCTGTCACCAACACTAGGAAAACAAAAGACGAGAAGTTGTTCCTCCCAACCAACTCCCAGAGCATCCAAGCTACTTGCTCCAGAACCCCCAATCTTGTTTGCTGAACCACAAGAGAAAAATATTTCAATGCGCCATCTCTTGCATTTCACAGATGTTAATCCCTGTCCAATGCTAGCCTTCTGTTTCTCATGGACATACTAGTATATAGTATTTTTCCTAGGACTTGGTCATTTATGAGCCTCCTTCTCTTTAGCACTCAACTGGGAGTGTTGACCTAATTTTTGGGGATGATGTCTCCTACATCTTAAGTTCTCACTCAATGGTTTCTACCACTTGTCTTTTTCCTATTTTGGGTCAGTGGACACTCTTCAACAGCTATCTCCACTTTTGTTCCCCTCACCATATTTTATTAAATAAAAATGCTTTTATTACAAAAATGTTTTATTCTTGACCTCCTATCAAAAATAATAAAAATAATAAAATAATAATTAAAGTATTTTCCAGCAGAGTTAATCATTAATTACTAATTCAAAGAGTATTATAGTGGGTGACTAGTAGTATCTAATTTCCAGTATCTTATAGATTGACTAAGTTAGTCATATTTAACTTAGTCATTAATTGGTTGACTTATTAGTCATTCATTTAGTCATTGATGTAGTCATTGATGTAGTCATTGATTTAGTCATTGATGCATTCATTGATTTACAGAGTGATTTATTCATTGATTTAGTCATTGATTTCCACAATTAATCAGCAAATATATGACTAAATAAACTACTAGATGATAAATCAACGTAACATATTAATGACTACGCTAAATACAACTAAACGTTAGTCGCGCTGTAAGATACTAGAAGTAGCTACTAATAGCCATGTATATGTGAATTTAATCATTATTTTAGTTACAAATTTATGATAGGGCATGGAGGAATCGAACCACCAACCTCCTGCCTATAATTAGACAGGTGCTCTACCATAAGCTAACACCCTTTAAGAAGTTGTTATTGCCTGAGAATGATGATATTCAAACAAATTTTGCATCAATCAAGAATACCAAATAATGATTACCGGGTTACTATAGATCCATAATGGCTTACCATGTATTAGTTATTCCAAAACTTTATTTCATCAATTATAATTAATTTAATAAATATAATTAAATAAATATTTTGAATTTCAAATTTTCACTTTTCAAATATGCTTTAATTTTTAAGTAAATCATACGTTTTGAGTGTTGGACCTTTTAAAGTTTAAGAAAAAAAAAATTAAAATCGACCCAACAAAACCAACCTGACTCCATCCGGTTCATAAAAATTGAAAGAAGTATTTTTCTCCATTTAATAACATCGTTCACCTCCACCCAACCCACACCTAGGTGGCCCACAAAATTGAAAATGACAAACCAACATTGTGACGCGTTCTCCCAATTTAAGTCCCAACTAAGGTAAACCGAAAACAAACTCTTGCCCTACCGTTTTGTTGGTTGGTAAAATATTGTTTGACCATAGTGAATATTTGTGCTTAATTGTTTTCGTTGGTAAAAGTGTTGACCGTAGTAAATATTTGTGCTCAACAGTTTTCTTGGTGATTACCTTTGTAAACCCTTAATATCGAAATATTTAATCTTGTACTCTCTGTATTTTTAATGTTTTCTATCAATAATAGATTGTTCAGCTGAACAATTAAATGTTATTCTATTATTTGTATTTTTTAATGTTTTCTATCAGGAATGGATTGTCCAACTGAACAATTTAGTATCATTCTTTTGAATATAACTTTTTAAATGTTTTTTATCACCAATGGATTGTTTAGCTGAAGAATTTAGTGTCATTTATTTGAACTTTTGAAGTCATAGTAATATGTTTGGTATCTCTTTTATACATGAATTTGCATATATATAGTTTTTAGTGTTTAGTGTTTGAATTTTTATGTAATGATAAATTAGTTGTCTTTTGTGTTATATAGATTGATATTAAACCTTGATTTATCAAGCATTGAGATGGATCCAATTTTTTGAGGTCTAATTTTTACAAGTCTAGAAAAAATTACACCTCGAGAAATTTAATCCCACTTTGTGCTCGATTATTTTATGAAACTACTTTGTATTTGGTTTTATTTTTTATTTTATGACTAGATATAAATTTTTTTATTATTTTTTATTTTTGGTAACTTAATGTTATGATGGTGACAACATCTTCACTATAATAGGATGTAGGTGCAATTATGCCACTATGCAATGATAGATTTTTGTTGTTACCTAATTAATCTAGACTTCACGAGTGAATTGTTAGATATGTTAAATTCATTGGGATTGATTCATTTTGTCCAACACTATCCTTCACAAACAAAAGGATAATAGAGATTTAACTATCTATACCTTTAAAACTAGCATATATCCATCTAAAATGGGATCTACCAAGCATCGAGAGGGATCAAATATGTCAAGGTGCAAACTCTTTTTTAAAGTGGAAATGTTGGAGAAATGTGTAATCCAATGTTTATGATTTTAGTTTATCTAATTTATGTTGTTCTATATATATATGCAATTCTAAATAATTTAAATTTAATTTAATCCCACGTGTTATTTTTAATAACACTTTATTATTTTTTATAAAGGACACATGTCAAATATAGGATGAGCACATAAGGAGTTACACATCTCTTCCCTATTGGGTTGTAGAATGCACCTCTTCGGTGCAAAAAAAGGATAATTGAAATTTACTTCACTATTTCTAGACATGATAATTGACTAAATCAATGGCATTTTTGAAGTGTTAAGTCTTATTTGGGTAATGACAATTTACTAAGTAGAAATTCTTAGATTTGATATATATATGCATAAACCAATGGGGAGCTTACTTAGATAATCCCTCTTACCTAGTTCAAGTTTTGGTAGAAAAGTCTAATTAATATGGAGAGTGAATAAGGATAATTCCTAAACACACAAGGAATCTATGTATTTATCATTCATTACAAGAGAGAATGTCTTCCACTTAGAACAATGAAAGAAACATGTATTCATTAAAAATAGCTTGGTATAAAAAGATGACTACAACTTATAACTAACTAATAATAGTTGGTTGAAAAACACCAACACCTTCTAAACTAAATCTAGAAAGTAATAAGAAAAAAAAGACTTTAAGCTTGCTTAGGTATTCATGTACAAACTGTTACCAAAAAATAAAATAAAAAAAATAAAAAATAAAAAATAAAATCTATTGATCTACACCATAATATCTTCCATTTATAATAATAAAAGAAACTTAACATTAATAAAAAAAATACTATATCTAAATATAAAAGAGACAATTTACACTACTGGACAAGTGACAATACAAATGGAAATAGAGGAAACCCAACATTACTTAAGATAGTTAAACATATAAACTAGAAAAACCAACAAGCTTTCCCATTAGAAAAACTCCAAGCCTTATAAATAAATATTTCCACGTTTTAGTTTATTAACTCAAGCTCCATTTAAAATAATCCAAAATGATATTTTCATGTTTTTATTTATTACCACTAGAATGAATAAAGTGTAGAACTTGATTAACTCTTGCATCAACATTAACCAACGCTTGGTTAATATCTGTAAAATCGACCTCGACATTAAGTGTGAGAAGCAATACATATTACATTAGATTTACAAAAAAACTCATGTTATTAGTTTTATGAGAGACATATTCAATATCATTCTGAATTTGCCAGCACAATTTTGTTGTCTAAAAAGTTTCATCACATGGTATTTATGGTTGTTGAATAAATTAGCTAGCTTTTTGGGTGTTCATTTATATTTGGGTCTTAATCGTTCATAAAGATAGTGGAATTTACCATGTTGGATAATTATAAGAGATTAACTCTACGAAATCCCAACTCAATGGGATAAATCTTAGTATTCTTTAATAGTAGGAACCTATGGAGTTTTCTATTTAGATTTTGGATTTTGATATTTAAACATAAAGTTATGGGAATCCTACCTTAGTATGCTTTCTCACTTAGATAAGGTATACTAGATCACACATATCGAGTCAAAAGCAAATAAAATTTAAAACGTACATGCAGTTTAGTTTTGGTCTTTTTTACAGGACAAGCACAACATTATGTAGATATGCGTCAAAGTACCGTGGAGTTACCAGGTATATGTTTTGCAAGCAATTTCATAGTGAAATTAATATGTGATACTTATGTTCATGTTTTTATTGTATATAAAAATTTAGAGGAAAATGGCAAGCACATATAGGAAGACTTGTTGATGAAAAGAAAGACAATGAGTTGCATAAGAAAGGCTGGGCCACAACCTAGTTGTTGAAGCTCAGTGAAAGGCTTCCACCCGCGGACTTCGTTGGAAGCCTTGGAGCAAAACCAAGGTACTAAACACCCTCCCACCCAACAACAGATATGTGGTTCTAAAAGTTACCCATCAAGAGAGATATCTCGGGTGAGACAACATCTATGGCGTAGATGCTGGCAACTGAGCAATGCTCTATTGGGCCGATATCTTGGGGTTTGTGTGCTAAGTAAAAGGGATTGAACCTGGGTCGGGATCCCTGGAAAGAGGGACAGAAAGACACAAAACCCAACATAGATAACAAATACTTTACATCATTTTTTTACTCATCTTTTCATTTGTAATGCAGATATTTCTCTGATGGTCACCTTCCTAGGGATCCCTTTCACTTTTATTATTTTATATTATTTTAAACAATAAAAAGATGGATGGTAACATATTTTATTATGGGAGCTAACATGTGCTTTGGCAAAATAAGGTGATATTATTTTAAATAATAAAAAGATGGATTGTTTTTTAATTGTTTTAATAATTTTTTTTCTTTTAAATTAAAAGACCATGTATCTTTTTCAAGTGATCTTAGGTTATGTCACGTGCCGGGATTTCGCAAATGAAAACAAAGGAAAATACACTAAAGACTTTTCATTCTCGTGATTAAAATGAATACTCTACCTTTAAAAGCGATCATGATGGTGGTAAAGTTTGAAAGTGGGTCCATTATTTTAAAAAGGAAAGGGAAAATTAATTTTGAAAATATCAAGATGAAGAAACAAGTATTTAATGCACTTTATTTCTCAGAATCTATAAAAGGAAGTTGAGTAGTCATGTTCAAATGAGGTGGAATTTTTAAGGAGAGAGGGTCTAGCTAGCCATGCTGCTACCCTCTCCCCTCAAATGCAATCTAGCCAAAATGGCACTCAACAGTCCGGTGGGAAGAAAAACAAAGGAAATAAGGGAAAGGAAAATCAAAACAAATCAAAACCCTCGAATAATGCTGAGGGGGAAAGAAAGAGAAGAAGAAAGTGAAGTTTCCTTGAAAGCTTTGTCAGGAAGACCACTTAACATATCAATGTCCCTTTATGGGGAAAGCTCAAAAGTTGTTAAAGCAACAACCTACCGTCCTCAAGGACCCTTTTTCGCAGGGACAAAATGCAACTTCGAGCGATCCTAAGAACATTGGGTTCACTCGGAATGCTTCCTCTGCTGATCAATCATACATTAATATGTTTTGATCCCATGCTTTATTGCAAACCAGAGCCAAAAACTATGAGCCCGAGTCTTTGCAGAAAGATAAACAACCTGCCGAAACTCCAACATCAACCTCACTTTCTATCGAAAAATCAATTGACCATATGTCAAAGATACTGAAAGGTGTCTTCAAGAAGACATTTCACAACCCTAACAAGAGGGATGCTCCCAACTACTCGGTTGTGGAGGACTTGGCCTAGACTCCTTGTGCTATGTCCACCTTAGAAGTGTTGCAAAGTTGTCCTTCATAGCATAATGCACTTCTGATAGCTATAGCAAGTTTAGATTATGAGGGCTTGATGGCTAAGTTTGACTTATCTAATGTTAAACCTCGTCTATCTTACCACGTTGCCTTTCAAATTGAAGTTGTCCCCGACGAAAAGAACATTGGACGAACGATTATTGATGAAGGTGCATCCACATGTGTGATGGCTATTTCTTGTTGGAAATCTCTAGGATCCCCTGAGTTGATCCCATCGAACACCTTACTCACCTCTTTCAACGAAATATATTTCCATCCACATGGTGTATTCCTTCTTTCAACATAGAATTGACGAGGAAAACGATTTCTATTGAATTAGAGGTCGTAGACGCCCCCTTGGACTATAACCTAATGTTGGGTAGGAGTTGGACCTACGCCATGTGTGTTATTCCATCGTCGGTATTTTGAGTCCTTATGTTCCCTCATGAAGGGAAGATAGTTACTATTGATCAACTATCATATACCCGAAAGAGACGTATGACCACATCGAAGTCCAATGTACCTTTTTTTGATCAAACGTGCCCGACGAATGAAAGTTTAGGATTTGGGATGTACACGCCAATTATGGGAACCTTTGAATTTCCCAATCCTATAAACTACTTGGAAATGCCTAGTATAAGGAATATTATTTGTATAGTTGTAGATAGAATTGATATGTGTGTCCTCCCTCCGCAAGTCGAACCTAATGTGTCCTTATCTGTAGCAGAAGTATCCTACGAAGCTATATATGATATTGTTGTCGATTTCGTCTCGACTCCTTCTGTCTTAGAGGATCCAGATGAAGTTTACTTTCCTTCATGGGAAGTGAACTCAACTTACTCATACGATTGCTTGGATATGGTTTTACCATTTGATGAATCCATTCTAGAGGTTATGATAGGACCTGATAAAATATGCAAAGATTTGCATCATAAGTCCTACTTATTACCATAACTAAGTAGGATTGAGAACTATGAGTTCCATGTGGGACTGAGTGAAGGTGTTGACCAAACTATAAATCCTTTACCTAAGGAAGGACTGTTTGCTGATGAGAACATGGTGAACATTTATGTAACTATACTGATGAAAATCTCCTACAAACCTAGCATTGTGGAAAATGTCTATATTGGAGAAAATTCTTCGCCAGGAGAAATTTCCATTTACAAATCCCTGATCAAGGAATTCTGCGATATGTTTCCCTCGTCTTACAAGGAGATTCTAGCCATAGACACGCCTATTGTGGAACATGAAATAAGAATATACCCCAATTCCAAACATGTTCAAAAAAAGTTATGTTCGGTGAACTAGAAGAAGGCGGCAACAGTTAAGGCTGAAGTTGAAAAACTGTTAAAGGATGGTTTCATATAACCCATTTCTTTAATGGAATGGGTTTCTAACCCTTTCCCCATAGATAAAAAAACAAGGAACTATACATGTTTGTATTGATTTCAAATACCTGAATAAAGCATGTCCAAAATACAACTATCCCACACCATTCATTGACCAAATAATCGATGTGTGGGTGGGTAGCAAATTCTTCTCCTTTATGGATGGTTTATCAGGATACAATCAAATTCAAAATGAACCTGAGGACCAATACAATACTACTTTAATTTTTCCCTAGGGTGCTTTCCAATAAAAAAATATGCCTTTTAGCTTAAAAAATGTCAGGGTTACCTTTCAATGGGAAATGAATTTTGCTTTTCACGAAATTAAGCACATTGTTGAGCCCTACTTAGATGATGTTCTCACGCATTCCTGAAAGAGAACAGATCATCTAGATCATCTTCATTTGGTATTTGAGAGATGTCGACACCACAAGATTCGTTTAAACCCTCTTAAATCCGGCTTCTATGTCTATTGAGGTCGATTTCTAGGTTTCATTGTTTCCAACAAGGGCATTAGGGTCGACCCTTTGAAAATTGAGGCGATTGTTAATCTGCCTCCCCCTCGAACCGTCAGACAACTCCAAAGTCTACAAGGAAAAATTAACTTTATGAGACGTTTTATAGTGAATTATGCCAAGATAACTAAGGCTTTCGTGTGCTTTCTCAAGCAAGACACTCCATTTCTATGGGATGAAGCCACACAATAGTATTTTGAGGCATTAAAGAAAGCATTATCCTCAGCTCCTCTATTGTGTCCACTGAATTAACTTAAGTACTTCATATTGTATCTGGTTGCATCAGAATCCACGATTGGTGTAGTGCTAGTTCAGAAAGATGATAAGTTCCATGAGCATGTTATCTATTATCTTAGTCGAGCTTTGGTCGAGCCTAAACTACAATATTCACACGTTGAGAAGTTGGATTTGGCAGCAATGAATGTCATTCAAAGGTTGTGTCATTATATCTTACTCAAGACAACCAATGTGGTTGCGTATGTAAATCATTTCCAGTATGTTTTACCCCAACGAATAATTAGGGGAAATTTAATAAATGGATCGTCATACTCCAAGAGTTTGACATAGATTTCTAGTCCGCCAAGTAGAAAAAGTCCTTAGTATTTGCAGAACTCATCTCTGGGTTCCTGAGTGATGAGAGTACAATGATAGAATATGAATTATTACCGGATGAACACATCTTCTTCATCTCAACCATTGATCCTTGGTATGGATATATCCTAATATATCTTCAGACATTGAAGTGTCTGACAACCTTCTCATGAGGAGAACAACAGAAGTTAATATTGAAGGCTGAAAACTACCTCATTATCAATGCTACCCTATATAGGAGAGGGGTATATTTTATTCTATGCCAATGCCTTACTCATGAGGAGGTTGAGTTTGTACTAAATGATTCTCATCATGGAGCATGTGGGGTTCATTTATCTAGGTTAGAAACGGCCCTGAATATCTTATGTCTCACTTATTTCTGGCCCACCATCTTCAAAGATTGTGTGGAATTTGTTACACGATGTCATCTTTGTCAGCTTTACACCAAAAATATTCAGTCGCATCCTACTCCACTGTATCCCATCATCGCGATAAGGCCCTTCACTAAGTGGGGGTAGATTTCATGACTTGTAACCCAGTGTCTACTACTGGGCATAAGTACATCATTTTCACTATTGACTACTTCACCAAGTGGGAAGAGGCAATTCCTACCTTCAAATCCAATGGTGAGACCACGGCCTATTTCATACTCAATCAAATTATCACTAGATTCGAAATCCCGAAGCAAATTGTCACAGACCATGGCAGTCACTCTAGGAACAAGATGATGAATGAATTGACTACTTTGCTTGGTTTTAAACAAGATCACTCATCCTCTTTTTACCCGCGTGTGAATGGACAAGTAAAAGTCACAAATGAAACTTTGAAAACCATTCTAAAGCAGACCATTAATGCAAGTAAATCAAATTGGCACATCATGTTGTATCTGAAATTATGGGAATACCGAACCAGAGTCAAGACTTCCATGGGGTTCTCACCTTTCCAACTCATTCATGGGGTGGAAGCAGTCACACCAATAGAATGTGAAATATTGTCATTAAAAATCGCAATACATTTTCCACCTGATGCTTCTGACCTAGAGGAGTGTTTGCTCCATATAGAACACCTATATGAACAATGCAAAGATGTTCTTATAGGAAATGAAGCACACAAACAACGAGTCCACAACCAATATGACAATTCTGTCAAACCTAGGGTGTTCTCTAAAGGATAACTTGTCTTGGTTTATGACCAGGATAAGGAACCCTTGGGGGTAGGAAAATTCAAATGAATTTGGTTAGGTCCATATATCATGTCCAAATTCTTAAATAAGGGAGCATATGAATTGATAGAATACGATGGCAATAAGCTGTCTAAGCCCCGAAACATGCTCTACCGGAAAAAGTATCACGCTTAGGCTATGTTATTTTTCTTGTATATATATGTATAACATTGTAAATGGTTATCATTTGTTAGTGTTTCTTGTGTAAATATGTTGTTGTTTCAGATGTCCATAGAGAGATTCATAGGATTCATTGATGTTGCAATCCATTATACTTGCAACCTTGCGCCAGCCGCTTAGGTCATCTATACAACCACAAGATAACTAGTTAACTCGAGATGTGCTTGTTTAGGCCTCATCACTAATAATATGGCTGAGTAAATTGTCGTCATTGAGGTGCTAAGGGACACTGCTTTACATGGTATTATGTGTCAAGAGGTTAGACTCGATTCCCAGTTAGTAGTCTCTCAACTCAATGGTGATTATCAGATGAGACATCCTACTCTACTATGTTAGTTCTTACGAATTATATTACTTGAGAGATATTTTGATCATATTATATACAAACACATTCCAAGAAATCAAAATATAGTAACTAACTCATATGCAAATTATATCCTTGACTGGAATTTGTCACACACATCGTAAAAAATACACAGATATAGATAAAAACACATGTAAATAAGTTATCATATATGTGTGTGTGTGTGTAAAAAAGGTCCATAAACTCGAGTCCTGGTCCAAAAATCTAGTCATAAATACATCAAAATACAAAATTGGGATCATAATCCCTTGTGAAGCTAAAAAAATAAGGAGGCGTTACAGCCTTAGCTGCCTCCACCACAACCTTATTCATAAAAATTCATAAAAAACAAAATACTTACCCATATCTCCCCATGCCTCTCTAGGAAGTAGTGCCATCTTGAGATCACCACGGAATTACAAACCAACATACGGGAACTACTTGAATGCTAGCACCTGTCGAGTCCACCACAAGTAAAAATCATCATCATATGCTCTTCGGTTCTCACCATCATTCTCATGAACAAAGACATATCCCCACTGTGGATTTGGATGGGGGAGTGTTACCCTGGGACGCAGTGATGGTACACGCTCAAAGAAGAAATTAGCTACTAGGATGGTGGGGTATCCAAATTTCTTCTTCTTTCCAAGATTACAATATGAAAGTTGTTTCTTCATGTTTATAACAAGAACGGAACACTAGTCGAATTTACATTAACATGCATAAGGAAATCATTCATCATCAATTTACAAATTCTAACAAGACTAGTAACTTTTCGTTTTGTACCTGTGTCTAATTGTACTAGCCACAACTTATCAAACTTTTCAGTTACCAATTTGCATAAATCAATTATTCTTGGTGATATATAGCTCTGGATTGCACCTAGATCAATTAAAATCAAGATAGGTTGATTGTTTATCATACATTCAATTTCGACCATAGAAGTCTGGTGGTCTGCTTGTCGATTTTCCAATGCAGCACAGATTCTAGGCATGCTCCTTGCCATGTCCCCAACTGTAACTACTTCTTGGATAGAATGAACATTAGAATTATTTTTTCTTACTAGACAATCTTTAAAGTAGTGTGACCCTCCACACTCCCAACATTTTAAGGGCTCATTTTTTGCTTGATTCTTATTAAAGAAAGTTGAAGGTTCTTTTACTGCACAATTTTGGGGTTTAAAACCTTGGTAGTTATTACCCTAATATACCCTATAGTTATTTCTTGTATTTTTATGGAACTTATTCTACTTCTTTCTGGGATCAAAATTATTTGGCCCTTTATTTTTCCAAGATGGTATACTTTCCCTTTTATTCTTGTTTTGGTCATAACAAAAGTTTTCCTTCCTCATAGATTCCTCTAGCATCTTCGGATTGCCATACTCAATATTTTCTTTGAACATGATGGGAAAACAACTAAGGAACCACTATATTTTAGGGTTCTCATCAATTATATAAGGAACATAAAGAAGCAGACTTAAAAACTTACTATAGAGTTCTTTCATTGTCTTTGCTCCTAACCTTAGTTCATAAAATTCTTTTTCCTTCTCTTCATAATGTTGTTCTGATAAGTGCTTTATTTTAAAGAGTTTCTTAAATGGTTTCCAAGTTACATCTACTTATTTTATCCCTTTAACCTTCTTTATGTCTTGCCACCATATATATTATTTTCCCATCAGATTATAGATGATCATTTTAACCTTTAACTCATCAGAGTAGTTGTATATTTGAAAGTACATTTCATTCTGAACAACCAGGATTCTGCCTCCTCACCCTTCTCAATTTCCCCATTAAACATGGGTGGTTTAATTTTCTTGAACTCCCCAGAGATTTCCTCATAGGGTATGTATTTATTTTTCTTTTTATTATCGTCACTGCTTTCACTTGACTCTTGTTGTTTCCTGTGATGTTTAACTGAATATTCACTTGAAGTGTCATATTTATGACTAGAAAATTCTTGTTTTCTTCCCTTACGTTTGTAAGGTGCAGTTTTAGGAATTTCTTGTTCAGACTCCTTATTTTCATCCTTGTGAATCTTAGCTAACATAATAGTGTTTAGTTCTTCGTGACCCTTTAGAATTCACTCATTATCATCTTTAACTTTTCTTAATTCAGACCTTAACTCTTTGACAGTTCTTTGTATTTCATATTTATTACCCTGACTGTCATTTAAGTCTACCCAAATTTCTCCATCCCTTATGTTTCCTCTTCAGGAATTAAAGGATTTTCTGGGTGGTGTTCTTCTTCTGCAGACATCTCATCATCTGCCATGTTTCCTAAAAAAATAGTTATTCTTCTATTTGTTGTTTGTAAGAAAATTTTAACCAAAATAAAATAGAAGTTAGTTTCTCTGTTTTTCTGTAATAGTTTTAGTGTTGAGCCGATTCAGGCCTAGTGTTATAACCGTGCTATGATACCATTATGTAACACACCTAAAAAATCCATAAAAGTAATAAAAAATATTATAGAACATATATCTAAAGACACATTATTTAAGTCCTTATATATCACAAGGAATTATTGAACATTGAGAGCTTATTGCATATTCTTGGCATTTACGTGCTTGTTCAACTTTTCCCGATGTCAGAGCCCATTTCTGAAAATTAGGCTTCGATTTATTTAATTATTTTAGTTTAGATTTGCTAAGTTACTATTCTTTCCGCAATGCGGATTGTGGATTACGAAACACACTTTAATCCTTTATAAAACAACCCTTTGCAATTAGCTTTCTGCAATGCAGATTGCAGAACATACTTTAATTCTTTATAAAATAACCTTCTGCAATTATCTTTTCACCATGCGGATTGCAGAACACACTTTAATTATTTATAAAATAACCTTCCGCAATTAGCTTTCAGCAATGCGGATTATAGAACACACTTTAATTCTTTATAAAATATCCTTCTGCAATATGGATTGCAAAACACACTTTAATTCTTTATAAATAACCTTCCGCAATGCGGATTACGGATGCAGAACACATTTTAATTCTTTATAAAATAACCTTCCACAATTAGCTTTCCGCAATGCAAATTGCGGATTGTGGAACACACTTTAACTTGTTATAAATTTACCTTCCACAATTAGTCTTCTACAATGTGGATTGCAGAATGTAATTTAACCCTTCCGAAATGTTCTTTTGCAACTCCTATGAGTCGTCGATCTCTTGTGGCTTCAATCTCATCCGTTGATCTGCTATCAGAGTGAAACTACACCTTAACTTTATGAATCCTTAATTGATTAGATTAATAAGTTATAACCATTGTTCTCTATGACTAAAATATCCATAGTTTATTTTAAATTTATTCCAAAGATCCTGATCTGAACAGTATCGATTTGTACAGGGGTTTATGAGATGAATTTAACATGCATAATTTACAGACATGTAAATAATTTAAAGAACGTATATTTTAACTCTTTATAAATTATTCCTCCGCAATTGACCTTACGCAATGCGGATTGCATATTGCAGAACATATTATAACTCTTTATAATTTATTCCTCCACAATTGACCTCCCGCAATGCGGATTGCGAAATATTTAAATGATACAGTAAATATTGATAGGATAAATGTAGATCTATAATTGGTTAGCTAAATAAGCTATAATTATTTAAATTGATTCACCAATATCCTGATCTGAAACAGTCTCGATTGCACAAATTAACTAAATCTATTCCATAACACATTATGAGATTAATTTAACAGGAATAATTTATAGACAGGTAAGTAATTTAAAGAACGAGTATTGAATTCAAAACCATAGCATATCAATAACAACCAAATCTAAATAATTATGCTCAGAACAAATTACTAATTACTACAGTAATAACATTGCTAGCGATCCTTGATGCGGATATGGATGCTTGATCTCAGATGCATTGGGAAATGATCTAACATTGTACGGATATAATATACTACAGAAAATATGGATGCATAACCATTTCTCCTATATGTATAGTTGCGATTCAATCATTAAAATACACATTCTACTGTAAATAAAATCAATCATAAGTAAAATAGTAATAACCTGTCACCAACGATGGGAAAACAAAAGAGGAGAAGTTGTTCCTCCCAACCAACTCCCAGAGAAGCCAAGCTACTTACCCCAGAACCCCCGAGCCTGTTCGTTCAACCACAAGAGAAAAATATTTCAATGCGCCATCTCTTGCATCTCACAGATGTTAATCCATTTCCAATGCTAGCCTCCTGTTGCTGATGGACATACTAGTATACAATATTTTTCCTAGGACTTGGTCATTTATGAGCCTCCTTCTCTTTAGTACTCAACCAGGAGTGCTGACCTAATTTTTGGGGATGATGCCTACTACATCTTAAGTTCTCACTCAATGGTTTCTACCACTTGCCTTTTTCCTATTGTGGGTCAGCGAACACTCTTAAACAACTATCTCTGCTTTTGTTCCCCTCACCATATTTTCTTAAATAAAAATGATTTTATTACAAAAAATGTTTTATTCTTGACCTCCTGTCAAAAATAATAAAAATAATAAAATAATAATTAAAGTATTTTCCAGCATAATTAATCATCAATTATTAATTCAGAGAGTATTACAGTTGGTGACTAATAATATCCAATTTCCAGTATCTTATAGATTGACTAACTTAGTCGTATTTAACTTAGTCATTAATTGCTTGACTTATTAGTCATTCATTTAGTCATTGATGTACTCATTGATGTAGTTATTGATTTATTCATTGATTTAGACAGTGATTTATTCATTGATTTAGTCATTGATTTCCACAATTAATGACCAAATATATGAATAAATAAACTACTAGATAATAAATCAAGTTAACATATTAATGACTAAGCTGAATACGACTAAACGTTAGCCACATTGTAAGATACTAGAAAGTAGCTACTAATAGCCGTGTATATGTGAATTTAGCCGTTTTCTTAGTTACAAATTTATGATAGCGCACGGAGGAATTGAACCACTAACCTCCTGCCTATAATTAGACAGGTGCTCTACCATGAGCTAGCACCCTTTAAGAAGTTGTTATTGCCTCACAATGATGATATTCAAACAAATTTTGCAAAAATTGTTGGTAATAACTCCCGATTCATTATATTACATAGCCAAATGCAAATATTTATACAATTCACAAGACGGTTGAGTTTCACCTCCCGCCCAGCCTTTTGGGCTTCCTACATCAGTTTTATTTATTTATTTACAAAGCATATAATCCCTACGGATTATATTCTAACAATCCCCCTCTTAATCCGAAGGGGTGTTCGTAAGTCCGAGCATGTTTCTGAATCTTTCAAACTTTTCTCGTCCAAGCGCTTTGGTGAAGATGTCTGCAATTTGATCATTTGTCGAACAATGTCGAAGATGGACTGTCTTGGCCTCTACATGATGTCGAATCAAATGATACTTTTTGTTGATGTGTTTGGTTTGATCATGGAATCTAGGATTCTTAGCCAGCTTGATTGCAGAAGTATTGTCGACCAACAATGGAGTGGAGTTCTCTTGTTTTTCTTGCAAATCTTCAAGTATCTTCTTGAGCCATACTATTTCTTTTGTTGCTTCAACTACAG
>LPNX011021775.1:1521466-1558201 GCA_001517045.1 Pseudotsuga menziesii | reverse complement strand
AGCAAATATATCAGTAGATACAAAATATATCACTGTCAGTCATACACAAGCTTATATCGGTCTACAATCAATCTCAGTCATATATCGGTCTGCAATATATCACTGTCAGTCATACACAGGCTTATATCGGTCTGCAATATATCAATATCAGTCATATATCGGTCTGCAATATATCAATATATCAATATATATACGATATATCAATCTCAGCGCAATCCAGACTTTGCAAGAAAAAATAGGGTTTACTTCAAAAAAAAATTAGGGTTCACTTCAAAATTCACGCAGCATATATATGATCAACGCATATTATCTCTCTAGCGCACAGTTTCAGATCGAAAGGAGAAAACCCAGCATTTAGATGATTATGCACAACAAAAGGCCTGCAACACAGGTCGCAGCTCCACTTCCAGGAGGAATCTTTACCAAAAACACTGAAAATAATCAGTTTTCACTGTCAAATAGCTCAAAATAATCAGTTTTCTCCCTTCAAATCACCTGCTTACACCGTTAAAAAGGCTCGAAATCACCAGTTTTCTCCCTTCAAATCACCAGCTTACACCGTTAAAAGGATCGAAATCACCAGTTTCATATATATACGAGCTTCACGCAGTCAAAGATGGCGTGAATCTTCACTGCACAATCTCTCCACGCAGCTCTTCAAAGCATGGGCCTCCACATTTAGGGTTCACGTAGGTGCACAGCTTTCACGCTCAGGCTACAATCTCTCCACGCAGCAGTCTCTCGCTTCATGCAGGCTCCAGCATTCAGTCTCCAACAAGCTTAATCTTTAAGATAGAAATTGCAATTGCAATTTATATCTCACAGCGACTCAAACAGCTTGAAAACAGTGGGGTTTCAAACATTTTCTTCTGCAATCTTCAAAAAGAAGTTTCTCATTCCAACTGGGAGACCTGTCATCCTCTTTTTGGAGACATGCATACTATCTCACAAACGCACACATTGTGATGCTAGATCTCTATATCAAGAGAGGTGGTCAAGGCCGGCTTTGACCTCCTGCGACGACGGATTTAATTCTAGCGCATCCTGGAACACTTCGTACTGATAAGGAGTATCACCAATTGCATAGCCTTCATCATATATCACGCAGTCTCTCCACGAGCAGTCTCTCCACGAGCAGGTTCACGCTATCAATGCATCAGCAATGGCATCAGTCTTCAACGCATCGGCTTTCACGCAGGTTTCACTCATCAGCTTTCACGCAGGCTTCAATATATAGAGTCTTCAACGCAGTAATAATAATAATACTGCTTCTATGCTGCTGCAGCAACATCTAGAGCCCAGAGATCGCCGAAGCTCCAAACTCTGGTTCTAAGACAAAGGGGCGAGAAAAGAAACCAGCATATATCAGTCACAATGGTTCAACACAGATATAAACTCCACGCACAACATTCACATCTCCACGCAGTAGTGCCTTCATGTTGTAGAAGGTACTGAATCTACACTTCACGCCGTGAGTCTCTTCTCCACGCAGAAATTAGGGTTTACACAGCTCCTCAACGCAGCTCCTCAAATCGACAACAGCAGTCACGATTCACGATTATAGCAATTGCAAAAGATAAACACTTCTCAGCAAAATCTCTTTCCATTGCACCATTCAGATTGCAAGAATCAATTAAATAATAGCCCACGCAGGTGATGATAAGCGGGCTCTCTTCTTTGCCAAATTCTCACTTCTACGATCACGTTGTTCCTGCAACCTTGTTGCAAGTAGCTTATGCAATAATACACAATGCAGAGATCGCAGCATATACTGATTCAGACTTAGGGTTTGGCTAATTCAAAAATTTTAACAGAGAATAAACGCAGGCACATGGAGGAGTAACGCATACACTGCATGCGACTCGACTGGAAGACTGATGGAGCAGTCTGGCAATGGACTAGCAAGCAGAATGCCAGGAATGGGCAGACTGGCAATAGGCAGGAGTTATGGCAGCGCTCTGATACCACTTGTTGGTAATAACTCCCGATTCATTATATTACATAGCCAAATGCAAATATTTATAGAATTCACAAGACAGTTGAGTTTCACCTCCCGCCCAGCCTTTTGGGCTTCCTACATGAGTTTTATTTATTTATTTACAAAGTATATAATCCCTACGGATTATATTCTAACAAAAATAAAGAATACAAAATAATGATTACCGAGTTACTATAGATCCATAATGGCTTACCATGTATTAGTTATTCCAAAACTTTATTTCATTAATTATATTTAATTTAATAAATGTAATTAAATAAATATTTTGAATTTCAAATTTCACTTTTCAAATATGCTTTAATTTTTAAGTAAATCATACGTTTTGAGTGTTGGACCTTTTAAAGTTTAAGAAAAAAAAATTAAAACCAACCCAGCAAAACTGACCCAACTCCATCCAATTCATAAAAATTTAAAGAAGTATTTTTCTCCATTTAATATCATCATTCACCTCCACCCAACCCACACCTAGGTGTCCCACAAAATTGAAAATGACGTATCAACATTGTGACGCGTTCTCCCAAGTTAAGTCCCAACTGAGGTAAACCGAAAACAAACTCTCGCCCTATCGTTTTGTTGGTTAGTAAAATATTGTCTAACCATAGTGAATATTTGTGCTTAATTGTTTTTGTTGGTAAAAGTGTTGATCGTAGTAAATATTTGTGCTCAACAGTTTTCTTGGTGATTACCGTTGTAAACCCTTAATATCGAAATATTTAATCTCGTATTCTCTGTATTTTTAATGTTTTCTACTAACAATAGATTGTTCAGCTGAACAATTTAGTGTTATTCTATTCTTTGTATTTTTTAATGTTTTCTATCAGGAATGGATTGTCCAACTGAACAATTTAGTGTCATTCTTTTGAATATAACATTTTTAATGTTTTCTATTACCAATGGACTGTTTAGCTGAACAATTTAGTGTCATTCATTTGAACTTTTGAATTCATAGTAATATGTTTGGTATCTCTTTTATAGATGAATTTGCATATATATAGTTTTTAGTGTTTAGTGTTTGAATTTTTATGTAATGATAAATTAGTTGTCTTTTGTGTTATATAGATTGATATTAAACCTTGATTTATCAAGCATTGAGATGGATCCAATTTTTTGAGGTCTAATTTTTACAAGTCTAGAAAAAATTACACCTCGAGAAATTTAATCTCACTTTGTGCTTGATTATTTTACGAAACTACTTTGTATTTGGTTTTATTTTTTATTTTATGAGTAGATATAAAAAATTTAATTATTTTTTATTTTTGGTAACATAATGTTATGAAGGTGACAACATCTTCCCTCTAATAGGATGTAGAGTACGTAGGTGCAATTATGCCACTATGCAATGATAGATTTTTGTTGTTACCTAATTAATCTAAACTTCAGGAGTGAATTGTTAGATATGTTAAATTCATTGAGACTGATTCATTTTGTCCAACACTATCCTTCACAAACAAAAGGATAATAGAGATTTAAATGTCTATACCTTTAAAACTAGTATATATCCATCTAAAATGGGATCTACCAAGCATCGAGAGGATTCAAATCTGTCAAGGTGCAAACTCTTTTTAAAGTGGAAATGTTGGAGAAATGTGTAATCCAATGTTTATGATTTTAGTTTATCTAATTTATGTTGTTATATATATATGCAATTCTAAATAATTTAAATTTAATTTAATCCCACATGTTATTTTTAATAACACTTTATTATTTTTTATAAAGGACACGTGTCAAATATAGGATGAGCACATAAGGAGTTACACATCTCTTCCCTTCTCGGTTGTAGAATGCACATCTTCGGTGCAAAAAAGGATAATTGACATTTACTTCACTAGTTTTAGACATGATAATTGACTAAATCAATGGTATTTTTAAAGTGTTAAGTCTTATTTGGGTAGTGACAATTTACTAAGTAGAAATTCTTAGATTTGATATATATATGCATAAACCAATGGGGAGCTTACTTAGATAATCCCTCTTACCTAGTTCAAGTTTTGGTAGAAAACTCTGATTAATATGGAGAGTGAATAAGGATAATTCCTAAACATAGAAGGAATCTATGTATTTATCATTCATTACAAGAGAGAATGTCTTCCACTTAAAACAATGAAAAAAACAGGTATTCGTTAAAAATGGCTTGGTAGATAAAGATGACTACAACTTATAACTAATAATAGTTGGTTCTTTTGAAAACTACCAACACCTCCTAAACTAAATCTAGAAAGTAATAAGAAAAAAAATGACTTTAAGCTTGCTTAGGGATTCATGTACAAACTATTACCATAAAACATAAAAATAAAAATAAAATCTATTGATCTGCACCATAATGTCTTCCATTTATAATAATAAAAGAGACCTAACATTAATAAAAAAAAGCTATGTCTGAATATAAAAGAGACAAGTTACACTACCAAACAAGTGACAATACAAATAGAAATAGAGGAAACCCAACATTACTTAAGATAGTTAAACATATAAACTAGAAAAACCAACAAGCTTTTCCATTTCAAAAACTCCAAGCCTTATAAATAGATATTTCCACGTTTTAGTTTATTAACTCAAGCTCCATTTAAAATATTCCAAAATGGTATTTTCATGTTTTTATTTATTACCACTAGAATTAATAAAGTGTAGAATTTGATTAATAATCAAGATTACTCTCCCAAAATGAATCAACATTAACCAACCCTTTATTGGTTAATATCTGTAAAATCTACCTCGACATTAAGTGTGAGAAGCAATATATATTACATTAGATTTAAAAAAAACTAATGTTATTAGTTTTATGAGAGACATATTCAATATCATTCTGAATTTGCCAATACAATTTTGTTGTCTAAAAACTTTCATCACATGGTATTTATGGTTGTGGAATAAATTAGCTAGCTTTTTTGGGTGTTCATTTATATTTGGGTCTTAATCGTTCATAAAGATAGAGGGATTTACCATGTTGGATAACTATAAGAGATTAACTCTACGAAATCCCAACTCAATGGGATAAATCTTAGTATTCTTTAATAGAAATCCCAACTCAATGGGATAAATCTTAGTACTCTTTAATAGTAGGAATCTATGGAGTTTTCTATTTAGATTTTGGATTTTGATATTTAAACATAAAGTTATGGGAATCCTACCTCAATATGCTTCCTCACCTAGATAAGGTATACTAGATCACACATATCGAGTCAAGTGCAAATAAAATTTAAAATGTACATGCAGTTTAGTTTTGGTCATGTCTTTTTTACAAGACAAGCACAACATTATGTAGAGGTGCGTCAAAGTACCGTGGAGTTACCAGGTATATGTTTTGCAAGAAATTTCATAGTGAAATTAATATGTGATACTTATGTTCATGTTTGTATCGTATATAAAAATTTAGAGGAAAATGGCAAGCACGGATAGGAAGACTTGTTTACGACAAGAAAGACAATGAGTTGCATAAGAAAGGTTGGGGCACAACCTAGTTGTTGAAGCTGAGTGAACACAAATAATCTACCCGCGGACTTCGTTTGAATCCTTGCGTAAAACCAAGGTACTAAACACCCTCCCACCTAACTATAGAAACGTGGTTCTAGGAGTTACCCATCAAGAGAGATATCTTAGGTGAGACAACATCTGTGTCGTAGGTGCTAGCGGCTGAGCTATGCTCTGTTGGAACGATATCTTGGGCTTTGTGTGCTGAGCAGAAGAGATTGAACCTAGGTCGGGATCCCTGAAAATAGGGACAGAGAGACACAAAACCCAACATATATAAAAAAATACTTTACATCCTTTTCTTACTAATCTTTTCATTTGTAATGTTGATATTTCTCTTATGGTCACCTTCCTAGGGATCCCTTTTACTTTTATATTGTTTCCATTATCATCAATACATGTAAAGGTTTTATCAAAACAATTTAACACGAATTTATGTTCCTCTATCCAATCCATTCCTATTAATAAATCATAGGTTCCTCAAGCACTCCACCCCCAAATGCATATGGTTACGAGTAGCCAAGTGTAAATAAGAAATGCTCGCCACTCGTGTAATGGTGCTCACAATCACCTTAAGTGGGAATATTTCTATTTGGCCAATAGGAACTTGTGTGTACCTGACTTTTGTGATCCAAGCACACAGTACATGTTCACATAATCCTAAACACTAAGTGGGTCACCCCCATGACCGGAACCGCTCAAATTCATCAGCACTCCTCTATGTGATAAACCTGTGATGAAGTAAATATCTTCATAAATAATTTCCAATGTTTCACCATGAAGGTCAAACAAGCCCTTGTCATGTCCCCGGTTTCGACCCCGTTTGCATGATGTGTAAAATGTAATTAATCATGGTGAGGAGCTCAAGGCAAAAGCCCCACCATCGATTTTGTTGTGTATGTTTCGGCAATGGGGATAATTGCCGATGGTATGTCGTGCTATCCGGCACATTTTAATTCGGCATCATGTAAACCCGCACATCAATTAAAATAAACCACAACCAGCTACGACAGTGCAACGTTGAATGAAAAGGGCATGGTTCCAAAGGATAAGGGGTGGGGGATGTCAAGCCTTGGTTTATGGGGAAAAACCCATGTTTATTTACCTTGTTGATTTGCCACCTTGTTGTCTCATCCAACCTTGTCAACCTCTTTAATGCTCAGCTGGTGGTTGAGGAGTTATGGCTGAGGGCATTTATTGCTGAAGTGGTGGTAGTTGTGGCAGGCTGTCAGCCTTACCCACTTGCTCACTCCACCCACATCTGCCCATTTCTTCTCCCTCACGCACTCATCCCTGGTCAGCTTACACTCTCACCACGATTTTTGGTCTGTTGGCTTCTCACGCACAGGCTCTGGGCGATTTTAGTCTCACGCAGACATTTTCTGGGGCTCCACGAGTTGCTGAGCACCCACGACCTGCAAATTCGCATCCTTCCTGTTGTGTGTGCATCCACGGGCAAAAACGGAGCTGTTTTTCTTCACGCAGGGCCTCCATTGTCTGTTATTTTCCTTGCTGGGTCGGATTGTTTACCCACGCGTAGGTATTCTTCTGTTTGGGGTGCACATAGTGAGCTGAGAGCCGTGATTTTGCATCCACGACTGACTGTGAAGGGCCATTCATGGTTTTGGCTGTCTCACAGATTAGTTGGGTCGTTTTTCCCTGTTGTAGTTTGTTTGCTGTTGTGTTTTTGGGGCTGTGCAATTCGTTTTCCATGTTTTAAGCTGTGACATCTGATTGGCTGCCTGAGTGCAATGGATAGTCTTTGGACTGTGTTGGCTTGGCTTGGTTGTTGAAAGCCTGTGAAACCCAGCTGTGTTGTTTTGTTGCTTATGTCCCCTTGGCTATGTATAAGCCTGCAATTGACCCTTATTCCGGAGGAATCATGCCCAGCTCGGGGGTGGCAGCGTTGCTAAGAGATTGATGAGCAAGCTGGCCTATGGTTGGGTGGAACGTTGCAGCGATGTAGCTAGTTGCGGGTGAATCCTTCATCAACAGATAAGTGCTGCCAGTCTATCTCTGCAATTATAACAATTGTATATGGAATTATGATGAACATGTGATTGCTGGAATGTGTGTTTGCTTCCGCTGTATGAATGAAAATAAATGCATCTGTGTATGCTTAATTCCAGCATTGATTTCATTTGATTTCTGTTTATGATTCATTGGGCATTTTTCCCCGGCTGTGTTTGATGCGTTCGTCGCGTCCTCTTCGCTGGTTGAGGGTTGGGGACGTGACAGCCCTATTCAAGATCCCAATATTTTACCAAAGTCTCCAATAGCCTGATTTGGGATCGCATATTTTTCATGCGAAATAATTTTTACAATCCACATTGTCGGAGGGAATTTAATGTTAATGTATTGTGCAAAGCTTCTCGATGAAGGTCCTCTTTCTCTCATTCATGCCACTCAAGAACCATCTTTGCTAAAAATAACATGGATATTGATCATTTTTCATGCCCTAAACAACACCCATAGTATACGTGAGTGCACTGTTATACATTGTACGTATCATACACGGGTACCCCATTGTAAACATGTGTATTTTTTCTGAATACACGATTTTGCAAGAGGCTACCCGCATATTCCATGTGGTTCCCTTTTAAACTCACCAAAACACCAAAATTTGCACAAAAACTTCAAATAAAAGGCATGAAATGAAAGGTACGAGAGACAGAAATTACCTGCAACTTGCATATTTCGATTTCGTCCATTGGATTGTCCATACGAAGCGTTTGAAGCTCAAGGGTAAATTGATACTATTCCAAGGTAAAAGTTAAAATGAATTAGTTTTTTAATCCAAACTCACTATTTATGGTATAAATTTATAATTTTTACCTACTTTATATAGTTTCAATGGTTATTTGCTAAGATATTATGACTAATGAATGTGATTTTTACCCATAATTTTCAGGTCATGGATAAAATTCAAGGTGATTCCTTGGCATATAGGGTAGTATTTGGTCACACTACATCTTGCACTTATACCTTAAACCGCTTTGAACCATAGGACTCCCTTTTTTCCATGGATTGTGATTCATTTCCTCCTTGTATCTTTCAAACATCATTGTTCTTCCATGGATTAGAGCTTACGTTACATGGGTTACCCTACTTAGAATCATTCTTACCATTTTTGGTACCCGTGTTTTATGTTGCTAGGTCCCAAGAGCCTTTTTAATTGTATTACATGCAGAAAATGAACCTCATACTCTATCTTTTGCTAATTATCCTTTGTTATAAGGCTCCCATCATATAGAGTTACCTTTAAGCCCTAGTCTTACTCCTTAAACATGACTAGATGACTGAGTTTGTTTGTTCTTTCAGACTCATTAAAGTTAGTGAAAGATCATCTACATGGGTATAAGTTTAACCCTTTTTCCGAACCATGTGGATTACTTACTAAAAAGGAATACTCTAGTTCACCGTGACTACAAGAGTATTTCCAAGTATAGGTTTATCTCTTTTTCGACCCTAGAGAACTAAATTTATGAAAAAGGAACCTATTTGAGCTCACTTTCTCTTTTTTGTGCTCTGATTTAAACTATGAAAAATATTATGAGTGTTCTTTATGTCATTGTCATTCTTGTTAAAACTCTGTACAAAGCATCAAGTTTACTATTGGCTTCCCCATAATCGTAAATAAATGGAACATCCCGAGCAATCTTTCATTCCTTCACACTCGCTAAACTAAGGATATATGCTTTCTTTTGAAGGAGCTTCGGTCAGATGATAGTTTATCCATTTTTCGTACCTTGTCGACTAATTACGAAAAAGGTATACCTTAGTTCCTTGGAAGCTAAGAGATTTCTCCTCTGGGTTGTTTTATACTTTTTCAGACTCAAGAGACTAACGTTACAAAAAAAACACCCCCCCAGAGTCTTCTTTGGAGTTTTCAGACTCTTAAATTATGAAAACACCAACAAGCTTCCACTTATTCGGGCTCGTAAAATCCACGAATCAGTGCTCTATCAAGCAATATTCTATCTCTTCTTCAAGATTGTTCAAAAATGAAGAAGGCCTCGAGTTTACTATCTTAAACTTGTTAAACCTTAACAAGAAAGGAAGGAAGGAAATACTCTCTTTACATTGTAAGTTAGTTGGCAGGAAGTTCATAGTTATCCTTGAACAAAACACTAGTTTGAGTCTCCCGATACTCATGTCTCAATTTTGAACTTCCCGATTTTCAACTAGTACTTTGAGTCACTACTCCTCCATTGCTCACATGTATATGGGGAATATGCCAATGTCTCCTACATTGCAAATAGGTCCAGTTGTTTCTATTGAATTTAAAGCTTCCTTGATTCATCTCTGTGTTGCGCTCAATGTTCAAGCATTCTCAACCTCTTTCTGTTTACGTTGATCCTTTTCATGATTATCTCTGAGGTTGATCTATGCTTATCTTCCCTTATCCAATCTACTAGTTTTCTCATGTGACATGTTGAAGGATTCATAAATTCCTTCCTCTTCACAAACGGTTTCCTATCAGCACCTGCTAATGATGAAGAACTAGAGTTTTGGGATAGTACCTCAAGATCCACTTTCCATCTTGGTGGTCTCCTTTGCATTGATTGTCGGTACAACTCTTTAACCGATATTCTGATGGTGTCCTCCATATTCGAATTCAACTACTATATTCACATGGTAGGATTCGTAATTTTATTCTATGGATTTGGATGAAGACCTTGGGTTTATAGCCTAGAAAACATAAATTGCGCAATATCGTGCCATGCTTTTTGACACGCCTCCATCTATTGAATATTTTGTATTGTACTCATGTGGCTATGATCCACTTTGTAAATCATGCATGGCCTTGTGTCCCATATTATATGATGTATATGTATCTTGTAAAGGAGCTAGTGTTTCACATTATTGAACATGGCATCCCTAGTGATGATTTTGTAAAAATGACCTCTATTTTTCTGTTGCAGGTACTTCTTTACGACCTAGATTCTGAGTCCTATGAGCTAAATATTGTAATGTATTTCGACCATTCTTACCCTCTCACCTCACACATTAGGGGGCATATGTTATACCTCGAAATGGCACTTCTCCGTCTGATTAATGACACCACCTGTGTTGTAAAAAAAAGGACATAATGGATAGAAGTATCTTTAACTCTATAAGAGGTTTGAACCTTGAATACAAACATTTTACTCCAGTATCAACATTTTTTTAATATGAATTCACCTTGAATACACGAATTTCCTCTTGAAAACCTGCATACCATACGTGATTTGCACACAAGAAACCTGCGTTATATCAATGTCAAATGTTGAATATGCGAGTTTATATGCGAGTTTCCTCAAGTAAACTCGTGTATCATATGCAAGTTGACTCATTACAACCCACATATTTCATTAAAATTCGTTAAAAATAAAAAACAAACTAATCATGGGGCAATTGGGTCGGTTAGGAAACCACCCTATCTCCCCTAACTATCCTAAAAAGAGGAGAGGGGCTAGAGGAGAGGGTGACAAATTTGGAGGCAAAGTTATGCTGGATAATTTCCCTTGAGAAGAGAAGCAAGAGAGCTTCAGATCTAGGTTCTAGAGAAGCTTGATCAAGCAGATTTTATGTAATTGTTCCATAAAACTCTATCAGTAAAGTAAGTCTTTTCCTTCCATCTATGTGTAATGCATGTTTCAATTCTTCTTGAGTTTTGATCTAGATTGTTCTTTTGATTTAAGTTGCAATAATTATATATGTTCTTATCTCATATGTTATAATATTTGAAGGTGCTTTGAGGAAGGTTATTTCTTTGTTGCGGATGTTGGAGATTTGCAGCAAAGGAGCATTTCGGAAAAGAGACCAAGCTAAGATCAACCTTCAAAATAAGGTATGCATACTTCCTGTCTTTTGATTTAACAGTTTCTTATAGAACCTCAGTTGTATGTTAGTAAACCCTCATTACATTGGTGGCCTCAAACCCCATCCATAGTATAGATTCCATAACAACAAAGACCCAAATGTTCCTAGGCTGTAACCACTTGGTGGGAGATGCAGCTTGACTAAGATAGACACGTAATACATATGGGATGTACCCATTAGGTGGGAGATGTATATGTTCCTGGGTTATACCCACTAGGTGGGAGGCACATATGTTCTTGGGCTTTACCCACTAGGTGAGAGACATAGATGTTCCTGGGTTGTACCCATTGTTTGGGAGATGCAGGTTGTCTGGTGGACATGATATGCACCTGGGATGCTCTCCATAAGGACGATGGTGTGCATGCTCCTGGGATGACGGCGTTAAAGAAACAGGTTGTCCTTAGGACATAATATAGGCATATGATTTGATGAGATGATATGGATACAATGAGAAGATAGTAGGAGATGCAGGTTATTTCTTGGGAAATGTAAAATGAGGACTTGGGATGTACCTACTGGATGGCTTTCTCACAGATATGATGATGAAGTCCTAGATGGGATCTAGTCCTACATCGAGTATGAAAAAGAGTTGGCTCTGTATAAATTCTAAGGACATGTATATTCAAGAGATGCCACTAGTTAATGATCGATGAGATGAGAATTGGTGCAGCAACAATGATGATCCAGAGATGACGATCATCCACCGATGACGATGATCCAATGATGATGACGATGTCCAGAGATTGTGTCAAACTGTGGTGATGACCATGTCAGAAGAATACATTTCTTGTTAAGAGGGAGTGTTGTTGTAAATGTAACTTCGGACGATATTCTTCATTGTATTATTTGTATTATTATTATTACATTTTATTGTATTTCTAATTGTACCTCCTTTCAGGGATGTTTTCCCTCCAATCAGGGATTTCATTATTGTAATTGGTCATGTAAATAGTCAAGGTAAAACCTCCATTGTAATTCAGGGCAATAACCCCTAAGAAAATAATGTAAAATGCATTTTTGGTCTCCCACAAGCACAAGTCAGCCAATTCAGGTACATAAGTCGGCCCTGTTGGACCAAAAAGTTCACACACATTATTAGTATAAATAGGGAGGTTCCCTCCCTCTTTTCGACACACTGCAACTCAAGCAAGTTTGCTCCAAGATAAAGAAAATTACAAGCTATCTGGGAAGAAGAAGAAGAAGTTGAAGAAGACATGTTATCTTTGGGTTTTCTATCCTTCTCTGACATGGTATTAAGTGGCGAATATATACTGAAGAAGTTGTTGGGTTTTATCCTGTTTTGGTTTCATGGGATAAAATATTTGTGTATATATTTTATGTTGTGCGTATCTATCTTTCAGTGATCCTAGCATATTATATTAAACATCTAACAATCTTGAATTAATGTACAAACTCTAACAATTTTATGACCCTTATGTGATTATCTAATTTAATTATTACTATTACAATCTCGGAGAAATGGTTGGGAAAAATTTCAAGAGAAGTGAGAATATACCACATTTAATTATTTATATTACAATAGCACAACTAAGTGAAAAACCTTAATCATTGCATATGCTTTGCTTGACATCCTTTAATAGCCAAACTTTAATAAAGTGATAAAATTTTGTTGTAGTCTTAAGAGAGTTGTGTCCCTTCGTTTGTCTCTGAAAATCATAGTCTTAAGAATTAAAAAATGAGTTAATATCAAGTGTACTACTTGGAGCTAGGCTTGTGGTTAATTAATCAATTTACTTTATTGTTGAGAATCATTGTAAGATAAAACATCTAGGTTGATAGAGAAGCATTTTAAAGGGTTTAATAGGAATGTTTTTTTTAATTAAACCTACACCTAGTGCATTCATAGCCATCTCGGGGGTGGCATCTCGACGGGAAGACATACGCCAGATAGAGAGACAATAGGTTAGGAGGAAAGTCAAAGTCAAGTCTTTAGTATCCATAGTTGGTTGAGTCTATTTGGTTCAGATAAGTCTCTCAACTTATGATGATATTATTGTTAAATGAATAGATGTCATCTTATACATATTCCTTTGTGCAAGTAGAATATCAATGTTTTTATACTTAGTTTGTTGTTATGTTTACTCCTTGATTATGTGCAATATTAAGTTTTTAAATCCTTATGAGAAGGGCAGTTCTTAAGGGACATCACATTGTATTGATTGTAATCTCTAATGCATATAATATATTCACAAGCTAGAGAAAATGTTGACGAGTGATAGGTATATTTTAGTAATACGACTTAAAAAGTATAACGCATGTTGATGTAAAAGTACCTATAATTAGAAGCATTATTACTATGTATAGATTAGCATGGTTTGATGCACAAACATACAAGATTAATGTGATGTTTATATCATTTTATCACATGAAAAAATTCAATCCAAAGGTGTGATAAGTATATCATGAGCTAATAATGTATTTGATGAAGTATCTTTTGAAGCTAAAATTATTGTCAATGGTGGCAATGCCATCAATGTATAGTTTGTAAGTATAAATGATTGACTTATGCTATTATAGTCAAACAAGATAGAAGTGAGGTTGTAAGGTTAACAAAAATGACTAAGTAAATATTAATGGTGTATTTTTATCAATTGAATGTTATAAGTATTCAATAGATATTGTGAATGATCCTTGAAAATAAAAGTAGGTTATGTGTTAACATGAAGCCATGTTGTACTTATGTTACCTCCATACACATAGATACATCAAAGGGGAAATTATATATATATATATATATAGATAGATAGATAGATAGATAGATAGATTGTGTAAAGGTTTGTTATACTTAGTGTGTGTCCATACTCCTAGATGCCTCAAAATGATAAGCATAGTTATGTGACAAGACTTTGTGCTAGAAGATAAATGAGTGAGGATTATACTATCTAGAAGATAAGTGTTGGAATAAGGTTGTAAATTGATGGAAAATGCATGTGGAAGTTTGAACTATGTGAAGAGTTACTCTTAAATATTTAAAATGGGAAGTGTAATTAAATTACATGACTTTATGTCAATACTTAATTTAAAGAGGATTATGTTCAGGTTAAAAATTAAGTATTTGATAAAGTTCAACCAAGTAACTAACACAAGTTATCGATGGGCCTTATAAAAGTAAAGGACTTAAATCATCCTATTACTAAGTTATTAGAGTTAATCTACATGTCTTTTATGCGTAAAGATATAGAAACGAACTTTATCAATGATTGGTCATGTCATGCGAACAGTGATATTGACATATCTGGGTTGTAGAAAGATGTTTTATGAAAAAAATTGTATCTCATTTCCCGAAATTGTGAGGAAATTGAGTATGTTACAATCGATATACCAATTCTCTATTATATTGTGTGATCAATTAGTCCCAACTTAATACTCATTATAGAAACAACTTTGAACAAAATCCACAATACAACCTTCTGAGAAAATATAGACATCAAATCTCATTAGAGAAAACTTGAGAGAAAACTTGAGAAAACCCTTATGGATATACATCCAATGTGTTATACTTACCTTTCGAGTTTACATTGTTTGAGGAGAGTTTACATTCAATGGTTCAAAGTATTTATTAATTGAATGGCATATATTTGATAAGACAAGATCATCAATAATTAGTGACATTTTAATTATAAAATATCAAATACATTTTTTTATAGAGTATAAACTAAGTTTATATTTTTTTTTATTTAATTTTTTATTTGAAAAACACAAATATTATCAATAAAAGAAATTAGTCTTTTCAATACAAATCATAAATTAACTAATAAAAATTTGAATATATTCTTATATCATTATTTTTATTTTGAAATTATTTGTGTAATGTAAATCATCTTTATTTTTTTTAATAAATATAATATTTTACACAATACAATCACACTTAAATAAATGAATTTGATTTATATATAAATAGACATAATAATAATAGAAAATGTTGAAACATATAACTTATATGCGGAAAGCACTAATAAATAGACTTTTAGATAGGATTTGATGTTGCTCACCTCACCATGTTTTTGGCGTCTTATTATATTACCAAACTTTGATAAATAAATATTTATTTATAATTTGGGAGAGTTTACATTCAATGGGTCAGAGTATTTATTAAATAAATTTGACATTGTTTTTCTCATACCTGACTTTACAACTGTGAGTAAAGGTCGAGCTAAATGGTTTAGATATTAAGCAGCAATGCGTGGCTCTCACCGAGGGGCGAATCCACAAACTTGACAACAAATAAAACACATATGAACAATATAAGCGCTAGTTCTCACCTCTAAGAGGGAAAGCTTTCCATAATTTACTGTCTATATAAATAAAATATTGAGTTATGTCTTGTAAATAAGAACTCTCTCTTACACAAAAAGGTTTTCCATGCAGGAGAACTGGGATGGGTTCTTTTTCCAGAATTTGTCCTTTTATCTAAACAAACAAATACATAAGAAGGAAATAACTTACAAATACATAAGAAGGAAATAACTTATAGATCCAAACGTATCTCCTCCCATAGAAAATGGATTACTCTCTCTTTTTTATTGTATGAACATCAATAATGGGCTTGATAGGTCTAATCATGCACATCAATCATCACTAGCTGCATCTTCTCCCTGTTGGTGTGAACCATAAAATCACTATCCAAAGTCACTCTCTATCTTACTTCAAGTCAAGGAAACATATTGCGGGCTTTTCCTCCTTCTAGAATTTCCATCACCCTTCTCTTTTGTGATGTTCGTCTCGCCCTCTCTTTTTATGTCCAACGCCCTTCCATAAACTAAAAGTTATTTTTACCAAAACCTATTAGGGTTTCTCTCTAATAGAATTAACTTGAACAATTGTTTACTTAGAGCAACCACTACAAGATAATCACTTTATTTTATATATGTATTTAATAGATTATCTTATTTGAAGATTGTTAAGATTTTAATATATTGCATGATATGGGTTAGGATTACTAACTAATATTTTCAATAATAAGTAGATATTGCCCTTAGCTAATTTTAGGAATAATATAAAGGTCTCTTGGCACTCTTTCCGAATCTCTTATGGTAATATTACCTAGCAACATAATTTAATATTAATAACACTTATAGTGATTTTACTGAATTTGAGCTTCTCATCGAGAAATTACACATTAACATTACCTTGTGTTTTTCGATACATGAAAATAAGAGTAGAAAAGGGGATGTTACATCCTCCCCCCTTAAAAGTACATCGTCCTCGGTGTTGGTATCTTGCAAACTTTGTCTTTATTATACATTGTCCTTGTAGATATCAAGCTTTATCTATCTTTGCTTGTTTTGAATTTTCTTCGGTATGTCTTTAATGCTTTTGTCTTCCATAACCTATGACTTACACATGCAATTCTAGGTCCTTCCAAAAATTTTAGCATACAAAAACATATGTTAATCATTATAATAATATAATCTGCATGTTAAAAATAGAATCATCCACGCATTAGTATCTCGTGGCACTTAACTTTTCCATTTTCAATTTTTATATCCACATTTTTTGTATGGTGGTACTTCTTCTCAAGTACCTTTAATCCCTCCACTTCGATTTGCAACATAAATATTCATATCAAACTAACATAACATGTGTATAATGTTGAATTTTTAATGGTTATATCATATCTTAAAACATTTAGCGTCGTAACAGCATAACCATAATCCAAAAGATCACTGAAAGATAGACTAGCACAACCACGCAAAAAAAGAACACAAAGATTTATCCTGGGAAAACCCTAATGGGAAAAACCCAGCAAAAGCTTCCTCAATATAGATGCCCCAAAAAGATAAAAGGTAAAACCCAAAAAGATTGATCCTCCTCCTTCTCCAGCTACAGCTCTGTCTCTCTCTCTCTCTCTCTCTAATGTGCTACATATGTGAGTGTGAGTGTGTTCAAATGAGAAGCACCTCACCTCTATTTATATTCTTTCGTTCACTTAATAATTAATTCAGTTATGTAGGCTTGAGTAATCCTAATTTAATCTTGTAGGCTCGAGTAACCACAACTGGGGTACTAATGACCCAACTTACAATGAAGGATACTTCCTCGTGACTCTTATTAGTTCTCTCGATTAGAAACATCGGGGTATAAAGAAATACAAGTGATTCTCCTGGTAGGAACATCGAGGACCACTAAAAATACATATAGAATATTCTTCGAAGTTACAATAATTCAGCGCTCCCCCTTAACAAGAAGGGTATTCTACAACAACATCAACAACAACAACAGTAGGAGAGAGAGAGAAGGCATCATCTACAGTAAAAGACTGAAGAAGTATCCCTGACACTTCTTCCAAAATGTTGTTAGCTTTCTGGTAACCCAACTAATATAGAGCTTGTGTCATTATCCTTAAAAACTCCACACTCTTATGAGTCCTTTGGAACATTTGGAACCTTTTGCCTAACCCTCCTCCAAGGACAATGATTTAGCCATTGGGATGCTCACTTTCTCTAGATACTGTAGTCACCCCTATTATCGCTGAAGACATTGCATGATATGATTTTGGCAAGTTATCACTAGCTATTTTTTAAGGCATAGCTAGATGTATCATCAAAGGCCATAACTGTTTAGAGGAGATATGTTGGCTCAATGGTGGCAGATGAACCTTAACATGACAGCTCAGATGGATCCATGTAAATCTATTAAAATTGATCTTGGTCATTGGAGGCCCTAGGGGGAGGAACAGATTCACGTGTGGAAACTTTTAATTGGTAGCTTAGATGTGATCTCGCGATCTGGAGGAATAGATATAGACAATCGGAGGCCCTAAGTCACACAATGCATACAAAGGTGGACCTCTCTGTCAAATGGCCCAGATTAAGTTTTGTATCCTCATGGGGGGTCATTTGGTAGGCAATATCATATCATGTCCATTCATATTGGGGAATAAACTATGATACGGAAATGAAAAAATATATTTCCGTGTATTAAGGGGCCAAGGGGGCTTAATTATGTTATATGGAAATACAAATATTTAGGGTATATTTTATTACATTTCGTGTAGAAGTGGTGGAGGGGCGGTAGAGGGAAAATCAGGGGACAAGGGCATGAGGTATTGAGTTTGATGGATAAGGGATACTCAATCAGGATGTAGGATGGTCGATGATGATGTTGTATTGAAGGGTTTCATGTTGCACATGTGCTTGGTTGGTTCCTTTAGTCTAAAAATGTTATTGTTTAGGGTTTAGCGTAAGAAAGAGAATTCTAGCTTTCTTTCTATGGTTGTGCAATACCTTTGCAAATTCTCTATTAGATAAAATAAAGTTTATGAAATAATGTATTATAAGGAAATGCACAATCTCAAGAAAATTGATATATTTCTAAGAGAATTTACAATATTTTTACTAGGAACATAATTAATAAAGATACTTTTATTTTATAATGTAAAAGATTTGTAATAATTTTTTGTAACAAGAAGTAATACCCAAACTCTTCTAATTCGTCATAAATCCTATTAAACAACAAACTATTACATTGTAATAAGATTTGGACATTTGTCTCTATATTAATTTGTTAAAGTTGGTTTACATAGCTATGTAAACTTGTATGGATTTGGTATAGATATTTTCTAGATTACGGCCATGATTGTAACATTCCCACATTCTATAACCCCATTTTTTTCTAAACAATACATAAATATGGTAATTACCTTTATTATAAACTTGTGTTCCATTCATATTCTAAATAGTTAGAGAAATGATTCAACTATTGTTCCAATGTTGTTGCATAAATTCAATTAATTAATGTGAAAAAATTCAATAAATTAATAAATTAACACTCCCCTTCTTAGAATAAGATTTTGCTCTATTTTAATTATAAATGAGTGACACCCATGAAAGTCATTAGTTATTATAAGAGTAAAATTTAAGACTTAGAAAAACTATGGATCATAAATAAACTTAACCCATTAAAAAATAATTCTAAAAAGATAGCCATAGTTATGAACCTAAAATAAAATTAGGCATATCCAAATTAATGTTGTAGAACTCCTGTAGAATATTCTTTTTTTCACAACCGATGTTTAAGACCTCTATTATAAACTTGCGTTCTATTCATATTCTAAATAGTTAGAATAATAATCTAATTATTATTTCAATATACTTTTCATAAATTCAGTAAATTAATGTGAAAAAAATCAATAAATTAATACTCCTCTTCTTAAAAGTAATATTTAAGACTTAGAAGGATTATGTGTCATGAATAAACTTGACCCATTGAAAAATCATTCGAAAAAGATAGCCATAGCCATAGTTATGGAACTAAGTTAACCCATTCTAAAAAGATAGCCATAACTATGGAACTAAGTTAAAATTACCCATATTCATATTAATGTTCTACACTTATTGTTTAAGACTTGAAATGTTTTTTCACAACTTACGTTTAAGACTTAAGACATGTATTGTTTAAGACTTCAAAAAAAATTTCACAACTTACTTTCAAGATTTAAGACTTAGACTTTTTTTTTCTAGACGAAAAAAGCAGTTCCTCAGTATTCTATTGAATCAAAGGTAACAGGGTACATCATCCAAAATAACAGCAGATCCAGCATGTGGAACCTAACATCTATCCAGACGTACATCAACAGCTAATACAAGAGGAGTATATGCTCACTCTGAATCCAACAACTATCAATACGTGTGAATCTTATACAAGTATGAGTCCTCTCATAAAATGCACAGCAGACCAATCAGCCAAATATGTCCCTAAAGAAGATAATAAGAGCCTAGAGGCATTATCCAAGTCAAGGCTTGGGGCAGCTCAAATAGTCAAAGACATAACTAATCATCTTAACCAAAACTTTCTCAGAAAAGTGCCATACTCAAGAGGCTAGAAGGCCTTACGTAAACCAGAGCAATGCTCTCAAAAAAATTGTAGTGATACTTTCCCAAAAATTTCACCTTCACATATTTCAGTGAAAGTAAGATGGCCTGAAGCCATATTAAGCCCTGCCTTGGATAATGAATCTGCCCTCTTGTTATGTTCCCTATAGACATGACTGAAATCCACAAATGTGAACAAAGATATAAGCTTCCTAGTGTTGACACACCAAGCCTCTAAGTTCACAATAGCAAGAGTGGATTCTTCCTTTGCCCAATTTGTAATCACTGAGGAATCACCAAAGATATGTAGATATGGCAACCCAATATCTTTGGCAATGTACAATAATGCCCAGATAGCCAATAGCTCAGCTCTTGTATTAGTGCTACAGCCACAACCTAATTTGATAGAGAGATAATGTTGATCATTTAACCAAATACAACCACTCGCTCCTCCAATTGATTCTGCTGCAGCTCCATCAAAGAAAGCCATGGGAAATATTTTATCTAGGGTTTCTCCAACATGCCTGACTTTGGATCTTTTAACTTGTGGAACTTGATGAGTTGCAACCTCTAACATAATCATATGACAAATTCTGGAGATATTTGGCTCCTTGTTCTCAAAAATATAGTTGTTTCTAGTCTTCCATAGATTCCATATGAAAAAATAGGCAGATAAAGAAGAACCCCATCCTTTGAAAACTAGCTGGTAACATTTCCTACAAGAGACGAATCTAACCAAGTCAAATGAACATTAAATATTTTTCCTAAGCTGAGGATAACCTCATGCGAAAAGAAGCATCCAACGAAAATATGATCAATTGTTTCAGCATCTCTCTTACATAGGCTACATCTATTAGGACCGAGCCATCCCCTCTTGCACAGGTTGTCCCAAGTATTTTTTTTCATATTAAAATCCAACCAAGTAAAGCACTTGAGTTTCTGCGGGATATTGAATTTCCAAACCTGCGTAAGAATACCATCTTTTGATAGAGGCAAATACTCAAACACAATGAGCTCATAAGCTTTCCTAGCAGTAACCACACCTGACTTTTTATCAAACATCCAAAACAAAAAAATTTCATTATTCCCAATCTTGATTCCCCTTGACAAAAAGTGTCCATTTATCAACACAACCACCGACAGATTTAGATCTGAAGCCGAGTACTTAAAACTTAGACTTGCGTGTAATAGTTTCCATTCCATAAAATATATAATTCATACGATACATTGAATCATAGTAGCTTTGGAATTAATATACAACCAGCCCATAAATGAAAATAATGGTCCGTAATTCCAAAATACTAGTGTATTTAAGTCTAGGTTTGAGTTTTCAACCGTTCGGGTTTTGATAATAAGTCTTCATTTAATATATTTTTTCCAAAGAAAAAAATCGTAAATAATTTTATTCACATTCAGCAGATGGCCCTCATAGTCCATTATACAAAATACAACTAAGAAGTTGTCATTTACAAAAATTTTCCTCAGAAGGAGCACAAAATCCACAATCCATATCCAAAACAGATCCAACTATAAAGTTGTCATTACATACAAAATCATAATGTTCACCAAAACTTTTCAGCAAAAAAGAAATCATCCATGCAATAATTAAGTCTGATCGTAGCAGACTTATTTCATCATTCCTTATTAAATCAGGTCAGATCAACTGTGTCAGGTGATCAAAAGCATAAAAATCAGAGCAGAACTAGCATGCTGATGAAGCCTCATAAGTGTATGATAAGTCAATAGCTGATCAAAAAATCAGCAGCTAGAAAAAATAGGCCAATTCCAGGCCATCCAATGCAGAAAAAAACATATCCATATCCATTCAGTACCAAAAAAGAAGAGGCCAAACAGCCCGTAAGTCAAGCTCTAAGATTCTTACTTGAGATCACCAAATGCAAAAAGATGCATATTAATATCAGCCAAGGCATCATATCAAGGGTAGAGTAGAATCAAATAGTCCAGAAATTCCCAAGCATTTATCTCTCCCAAAGTACCAGCAAAAACTACAAAGAACAGACAGCACACAGCTATTAGAAAACCTGCAAGGTTTCTATAACTTCTGCCCCTCTCTGATCACAAGTACTCCAAAAACCTTCAAGTATGCTGCCACCTGCTTTAGCCAAAGAGTCTGCTTTGAAATTTCTTTCCCTATAAATGTGTTTGAAACACACATAATCAAGACTGTCAGCTAAATAGTGAACATCTTGAAGAATCATGGCTAGTTCAAGATTTTGTAATCGATACTTACCAGATGCCCAATTTATAACTAACTGGGAATCCCCAAAAACTTGAATTTTATCCAAATTATGCATCTGAGCCAACCTAAGGAGAAGCTTAAGTGCACATAATTCTGCAAAATTATTAGTACCCAAGCCTAAACCTGCTTTGAAAGTAATATGATGCCTATCAGATATGAACAAGATACCTCCAGCCCCACAAATCATTGGATCCCCAGCTGCAGATCCATCAAAGTAACCTCAGGCATATGATTGATCAATTTCTTCCACAAAAATAGATCTGATAGAGACCACAAATAAAGACTGAGGTAATTTCTTCAACATACCCAAGCTATAGCTTGATATCTATGCAGGAGTTGAGTCAAGATCCTCAAAGCAAGATCTATTTCTTGCTTTCCATAAAAACCAGAGTACAATGATAGGTAAATATTTGATAAGTATCACATCTGATAACAAACACCAGTTTTTAAAACAATCAGACAGGGAATCACCATTCCAAAGATTATTAAGATTCAGATGATCCTCAATATTTGACCAAACAGATTGAGTAAATGGGCAGTCTACTGCAATATGAACATTGGATTCACAGTGTTGTTTGCATAAATAACACCTACCAGGACCTTCTCTACCTCTCAAGCAGAGAACATCCCAGGTCAATGCTTTTCCAGAGAGAACAAACCAGCTAAAAAATTTTGTTTTTAGTGGGCACTTCATCTTCCATAAGACCTTCCACCACCAGATCGAATCCACTTCTCTATTAATAAGTTCAGCATATCCCACTTTAGGAGAATACTTACCTGTTTTAGATAAATGCCAGATGAGACAATCATCTGCATTAGAAAGTCTAACATGGCTAGACTTGAGGATGGCAATATATCCATTCCAAGCAGCAATCTCAAGTGGATCATTAAAACCCAAGGTGTCTGCAAATAACCATTCTTGTGACATTAAAACAGACATACCATGAGTTCCAATATCAGAGAGAAATTGATAACCAGCCAAATGTAATCTATCTATCATAGGAGTAGGAAGAGCATGTCTCCATTTACATCCAACCCACGGATCTAAACCAATACGAACTGCATTGCCAGAACCAACCTTCCATACTAGAAAATTCCCAATGAGATCAAAATCCCAAAGGACAGCTTTCCAGCAGATTGAAATGTTCTTTTTCTTTTTAACAGAAGATCTTATCCAATCCAGATTATTCATTGGATAAATATATTTCTGAAAAGCTATCTTAACCCATAAACCCGAACCATGAATGATATCCCAGACCTTTTTTGCTGCAAGAGCCTTGGCAAATAAAACAGGGATCTTAAGTCCCCAACCACCCAAAGATTTAGGCAAAGAAAGAGACTTCCAAGATATCCAGGAAACACCAAAGGAATTCTATTTACCAGCCCAAAGAAAGTTAAAGCAAAGCTTTCTGATTTTGTCTATGACACCCATAGGAACCCAAAAATGCATCCAATAGACTGGAATGGCCTCTAAAACAGCTTTAATCAATATCAACTTTCCTCCTTTGGACAGCCAACGGAAGCTCCAATTCTGAATCCGTTGTTCAACTTTAATAATCATCCAATCCCAATCCCTAATAAGATATCTATAAGGTTTAAGTTTAAACCCAAGGTACTTCATGCCAGTATCAATTCTAGCAACAGGAAAACTGAAGATGTTCTGTAATGTAATAACTTCAGACTCTTCCAAACAGGAGAAGTATAATGATGATTTATTATTGTTAATTTGCATCCCAGATGCCTTACAGAAATGCATTAAAATCTCATTGAGAGTAGAGAGAGATTGTTCAGAACCATCATTAACCATAACAATGTCATCCACAAAGAGAACATGAGTTAATACAATTTCATTACCAAAGGATAAACCATGATAAGTCTCATTAAGAGTAGCATGAAGAATAGCCCTCCCAAGTCCTTCAACCACAATAAGAAACAGAAGTGGTGCCAATGGACACCCCTGTCTGAGTCCCCTACCAGATTTGAAAAAATTAGTGGCAACACCATTGATGAGCAAAGAGAATGAGACAGATGAAAGACTGCTCATAACCCACGCGATAAAATTCCCAGCAAAACCCATTTTTGCAAGAATAACCCGAAGATAAACCCAGCTGACTCGGTCATATGCTTTAGATAGATCGATCTTAATCATGATAGCTTTTAAGGATTTAACATGCATAGAATGCATACCCTCCTGAATGACACCTACTGCATCATGAATCTGTCTTCCCGACAAAAATCCAAACTGTTCACCATAAATATATCTACTCAAAACCTTTCTGATTCTGATCGAGATAATCTTACCAATAATTTTGTATACAAAATTACACAAAGAAATAGGCCTAAAATCCTCAAAAGATGAAGGGCTATCAACCTTTGGAATAAGAGCAAGAAAGGTAGAGTTAAAAACAGTTGGGATCTTGCCACTTAACCTGGACAATTCAATGACTCTTAAGAGGTCTTCACCCAAAACATCAAACAGGCATCTGTACACCTCAACAGGAATACCATCCGGTCCAGGACTCTTACCATTTTTGCTAATGGATAAGATGTGCTTGATATCTTTAAGAGTAATAGCCTGCATAAGCTCAGCATTTTCATCCTCAGAAACAGAAGATGGGAAATGACCAGCACTATGAACAATTTCTGAAAGATGGATATCAGCTTCTTCTTTAAAAAGGCTTTCAAAGTGCTGAATCCCAGCCTCAGCTATAGCTTCAGATCCTTCCACAAGATTTCCAGAATCATCATATAGTTTCCAAATCGAATTGCGACATTTCCTATGAGCAGCAAATTTGTGAAATAAACGAGTATTATCATCACCACAGCGCAACCATAAAGCCCTGCTTTTCTGGCGAGCCTCCTTTTCCTGAAAAAGAAGAATAGCATTCTTGCGAGATTCAATCTCAATCAATAAATCTTTATCAACCATTGATAAAATACCAGAAAGATGACTATCATGAAATCTTTTTAACTCAAATTCAATATCAACCATATCTTTTATGTTCTGGGCTTTCTTATTCAGAGACCACTTAGAAGAAATAACGTTAATTCGCTTAAGATTCACACTAAATTGTGCCTCAGGAGATAAAGCAGACCGATCATCAAAGAGAACCCAAGAATCTTTTAAGGCTTCAACCAAATCGATATGATCCAGCCATCCTGCATTAAATTTGAAAGGACTATGGGCCTTAGGAGTCTAAGAAGAAATTTACAGAAAAATAGGTTGATGATCAGATACACCTCCACACCCAATCCATTGTTTAAGAAGGAAATCACAATCTAGGAAATCAGCCGAGACTAAAAGACGATCCAATCTTTTACAAATACCCTCAGTACCCACTCTACGATTACTCCAGGTGGGAATAGCTACCAAAGGGTTGATGTCAACAATCCCCAATCTCTCCAACAAATTATGGAAAAAATTAGTTAATGGATCAACTTGAGCATGAACCCCCCAAATTTCAGAGAGCCCCAAGGAGAAATTAAGATCGCCTCCAAAAACTAAAAAAATGAGACATGAAACTGTCCGACTTGATCAAGTTATTCCAGAAAGTTTCTCTGTCCAGATAGGGCGCATAAAGATTAACAAAGGTTATTTCCTTTTGTAAATCAAATGAAAATAATACAACACACAACCCTGCTTTTAATGCCCAGGCATTAAGAAAAAGAAAATTACAAGACTTCCATCCTAAAATAAGTCCACCCGATCTGCCCAAAGCATCCACCAAAATGAAATTCCATCCATGAATCATAAGTTCCAAATCTTGAACCAACACACACCCCTCAATCATAGTTTCTTGAATAAAGATAACATCAATAGAATGTAGATCAATAAGTCTCTTAACTGCTAGTTTCTTGGGAAGACTAGCCAAACCCCTAACATTTAAGGACATAAGGATCATGAAGGAACTTTGTTAAGGGAAAAAGCTCTAAGCGCCCCAACATCACTCAATTCAGGATGTAATACATTGACATCCCCAATCAAACCTTCATCAACTTCAAGATTCCCAGGTTTGTCCTTGACAGGCCGAGAAATCTCCTGAACAAATTTAGTGCACGAGTGAAGAAAATACCCCTTGCTAACAACTGCCTTACATGGAGATACAAACCCAAGATCCTTCAAAGATAAATTCGGAACAGAAGAAGGTATGGCCTCAGATGAAAGATTCAGAAATGGAATGTTATCATCCATAGTATTAGAAATACTTATCTGTTTAAGTTTGGCTAATGGTTCAAAACCAAAAGAAACAGGGTGAATATCCAGATTCTTATCCACAGACTTTCCAACCTTAGTAGAAGACTGAATCCCATCTGATTTGACTCTCCAATTATCCAAGTTTTCATCCACAGACATCCCTACCTTAGCAGAAGACTGAAACCCCTCTTTTTTGACTCTCCAAATTTTAGAAGAAGAATGTTTATTAAATGATAGAGAGCAATCATTTGCCAGATGTCCAAACCCATGACATCTAAAACATCTAAAGGGAAGTCCCATGTAATCCAAAGGCTGAGAGAAATCTCTGTTACCTTTTTTAATGACCAGTTCAGCAGGTAAGCCCAAACGGAAGTTTAACAGGACAAGAACCCAGCCTATGCAGCAAACCCCAGACTGTAAATAAGTAAAATCAGTTTCCAAATGGATTCCCAAAGTATTCCCAACATGTCTGAAGAAATCAGCAGACCAGAATTCAAAAGGTAAATGAGGAAGTTTGACCCAAATAGGAACTTGGTCATACCTTTCCTTTCGCGGATCAAATAAAGGTGTCCACCTCTTGATAAGAAGGCCAGCATTATCCCATTTCCAGACACCAGCTAGGATCCTATCAACATCATCCACTGAAGAAAATTTAAATGCTATCCAGCCCCTTGGAAGCATATAAATATTAGGACTAGTACTGATAATATCATTCCAAGACCTAGCAACCCACCCATGTAGAGATTCAGAATTATAATTACGCCTTCCAAACCTCCCAACCAAAGTCAAAGCATTGGTGAGAACTATGTCATTTAAAAGCACATCTTCCCCCAAAGTCATTAAAACAGGATTTATCTTCTTGATGGGTTTAGGCACCTCTTCTTAGTCTTAGATGTATCATTGCTACCAGAGTAATGAGGAGCATGCACATGTTCATTATCAGGGTCCATAGATTTGTGAATTTCATACTGCGCATCAGAAGAAATTCCTAGCTCTGCATTCATGCCTTTACTAACCTCTTGAGCCAACCCATCTACCTGGAGAACCGGTAAAGTAGGCTTGTCAATCTAATAACCAGAAATATGTTCACATGCATCCTTTTCACTATTCATCAAACCCAATGAATCCAAGGGGAGACCCAGTCTTAGAGAAGAAGGCATAATCCCATCCAAGCTACTAGTCCCTATTGACTGAATAGCAGGCAAGGCTTGCCCGTGACTCTCCAAACATTTGGAAACCTGGAGATCATTTTCCAAACAAACCTTGAGCTGAGGATTCAAAACTGGAAGATCCCTATCTCCCATAAATTTCCCAGGAGAATAAACCACAGAACGTTTATCCTCACCAAATCCCAACCGGGAAACAGACAAATGTCCCACAGGGACTGAAACTATAGGACAAGGATAGAAAGGCTTCAAACAAGACATATTAGTTCGCCCACCCAGGCTTCCGCCATCCAGACAGTCCATGGAAGAAGATACCTTATCCAATGATTCATCCAGATCAAGTGCAGACCCCAAATCTCCCAGCTTAAATTGCATAGGCATATAGGTCGCAGTGACCCGATTCACCTCTCCAAAATCCTGTTTTATAACTTTCAAATGCCCTGGCGGAGTACGAGCCAGGGATTTCGTCGCCCGAAGCGACATATCGAAATCAAGCTGATCCCTCAGCCTAGAAGCTATCCAAAATAAAAACAGCACCCGAGGACAGGATACTGCTAACTAGAGACAAAATTCAAAAGGCTAATAAACCCACCTGGCCAAAAACCCATGTATGTGCATTACAAACAGAGCGAGCATGCCTTGACCAAGCGTCGGCAGAAACTTAAAGAATCATCTGTTAAATCGAAGCACAGGCAAAACATAACACTGAAATCACTAATGTCAAGGAGGGCCAGCTCAAACCAAGAAAACAAACCAGAAGATCAATAAACGGCCAAGATGCTCCATTAACACACCTTCACCATTACCCTAGTCACACTTCATGGACCAAATGGAAGCCTTATACCTACTTAAAGAAACTTTTTGAAGATGATGTGCATAAACCCCTATAAGATTCTGTTTGAATGGTTTAAGCTTTGAGACAGAATTCAATAGACTAATAAACCCACCCAAACATAGACCCCTGTAAGTGCGTCACAAACAGAGCAAAAATGCCTTCGCCACAGAGATATAAGATCATGCATACCAATCACCCGAACACACTCCAACACTTAATCAATAAGAAACAGTCTCAGCAAGGGCACTACATAGCAATCACTAATGTCATGCAAAAAACCAATTCCGTCAACCAAGAAAACTCCAGAAAAGTCCAGAACCTGAAAATGCTATACAAGCTTTAAACCCCACTCCCTAGAGCTAGATAAAACTGAGAATCACAGCTCGCTAGGAAGAGAAACAAAAGCAGAGAAAACGGAAAGGAATCCGAGCATACCTGTGGAAACGCTTGGAAACCACAATGTAGGTTCAACCAAACCCAAAAGAATGCCGAGATCATCCACCTCTAGTAATGGACCAAAGTCACCAGGGAAAATCGCAGAAAAACCACAATGCAGGTTCAAACAAAACCAGCGAAAGCCGAAACGACCTTCAAAAAAAACCTGCTCCTCAATCTACATAAGTCATTCGCCAGAAGTCAGATACTATCATAACTGCACGAAAATGGAGCTGAACCGATGACGTCAACCAAAACCCAAAATAGTGATCGACGGAAATCCAAAAAATCCTTCCAGATACCCTCCAACAAGCTAAACCGCTCTAAATATGCCGGCCAAAACAGCACAAAAAAGGAGCCTCAAGCTTCATTAATACCTCACTATCACCTGTTCGCCTGCCTCCAAACGAAGCTAGAAGTCTCAAAGTGAAACAAAACCTACCAAACAGGATTAGCGAAAGCCGAAACAACCCCCAAAAATAGCTACGCCTCGATAAAGAAAAACTCTGTCGCCAAAAAAACCACAGGCCCTAACCAAACAGCGGAAGGAGATGGAGCTGAGAAGCCGATGGCTTAAACCAAGACCAATTAGCAGCCAAAGGAAATCTAAAAAGACCAATTCCAGAAACCTTCAACCAGCTAAACCTTCATAATGCCGGCTATTACTAACACTGATGAACTGAAAAAACCGCCAGCAATGGAGGACAGGAAATCGCCTGCAAAAGGGTTCACAGCATTCCACAGCAACGCCCTCATCACAGCAAACAAAAGTAAATCAAACCATAAACTCACTCACCACATAAACCATGCAATTACTACACATCGAAAACGTGGCATAAACACAGCTCCAATGTTAAAAGTGACGGCAGTACATTAAAGAGCAACATTAAACCATCTGTCAAACCGAAGCACGGACAATCAAAACACTGAGGTCACCAATGTCGAGGAGGGCCAGCTCAACGGCCAAGATTACATACCAGACGATCAATAAACGGCCAAGATTACATACCAGACGATCAATAAACAGCCAAGATACTCCATTAAACCTTCACCTTCACCATTAACCTAATGTCTCCTCTCATCAACCCGTCTCATCAACCCGTTGCACATGAATCATGCCTCCTGCTCAAATTCCAAGAATTCAATAGAGGATGAGATGCATATTGGAGCACGTAAGACTTTAACACTTGTGTACTATGTTATATGTTATTGAATCATTTAATATGGGACTTTGTAGGAATCGTGGGTATAAGCCTCTAATGAAGAATATATAATCTTTTGTTTTATAATATGTCCTCTATGATACATATTTTTTCTATGATACATATTTTTTCTATACTATACTTACGTAGAGAATTGTAATCTTTTTTTTTATAATATATTTATGTTTAAGATAAATAGGCCTAGGCTCTTAAATATTGGACTCATTTTTTTTCAACAATTATTAATAAAAATGAATGCAATATTTATTATTATTTTTATATAATTTAACCTTCTGTTTAATTAAATAGATAGAGATAAGCCAATATCCTTTGCATTGTTGGGTAATAAGTTCAAAGAAGGTGTTTAAAGAGAGTATTTGACTCGTTCTCCATTATTCAAATATAATTTATATTTTAGGGCTTTTTGCAAATTTTGTTTCCATTTAAATTTGCAAATGGTTATAATTTATTTAGTGTGAATATGGGACACTTCCCATATAAGTTTGCTTGCAACCAACATTTCGATCTCATAGGCCTATGTGATTCCTTTGCAAATCCTTGGATTTCCTTGTACCATATTTACATAGATATTGTAGCCCTTGGCTTTCCATATGATAGTAATATTGTTGGTTGGTTTATATAATGTCCATAATGCCTTCAAAATAAATATTTGTATTCTTATACAATTATTTAATACTCTATTTTTGTTTAATAAACTCTGTAATAGGTTTATTAATAAAAAAATAAATATATGGTTATTATTGTGGTAACATAATTTTTCATTCACAGCATTAATAATATTATCATTATGCTTATATTGAGTTCGATTTTCTCTATTCAATAAAGCATTAAAATGTTAAGCCCCTTTTGTTTGTTATAGATTGTAATGGCTATTATAAATGTAAGGGATACAAAGAAATTAACTTTGGCTCTTTCAATCTATAGGCTTTTCCTTTCTCTTGGGGGAACCTGAGTAGGGCAGGTGGTTGGGGGTTGGATGGGATCATCCCCACTTGGGATTCATCCCCACTTCCATCTGTACATGGCACTCAATGCCAAATATATAGTCGTGAAAAAAAAGGGGGTTTTCCTTCCTCTGTACAAACTGTAATACTTCAATTGTTAAGCCACGGACTTATGATCCTTCATGTGACTTATGTTCTTTTGCATTTGGGACTTAGGATATTTTATATGATTGTGGACTTATGCTCTTTTGCATGATTATTTTGATTAAGTACTTATGATTAATGTTTGCTAACGTGACTTTGGACTTTGGCACTATAATTTATTAATGTTAATGAGATTACTAGCATCTTTGTTATCTTTCAATGTTGTTACTATTGACTAAATAAACAATTGTCTCAACAAAAACAACTAAAAGAGTATGGGGGACCATGGATTCCACAAATTGAGGGGGAGTGGGTACATCCCTAGCACCTTATAACTTGTTGTTGGATTATGTTTGTCCATCCCAATTCATATTTGCACCTTGGTGACAGTAATAATGTTGGTCACCCAAACCTTGTACAATGGACCCTATTCTCAATATTTATGGACTATGGAGTTAATATTTCATATTTTGCACACCTAAGTGGTCCCCTCTTGCCTAGGGCGACCTCCTTGGGAATATATTCCCTCACATTTATGTGTATTTTGTCATTTATGAGCCCTTTTCCTAGTTCTTAGGGGTTGTAAGCTATTTCCTAAATTCCACTATTACACTTTGCATTGATGATCCTATGCTTGTGCTTCCATGTTATTTATGACCCTATTGGATGCCTCCTCCCACTGATTTTTCCCTCCTTGATGTTTTGTAACCCTCTTTATGCATTAGTATGCCTCCTTGTGCTCATCATGGCTTTACTACTTCGTTTTTGGTAACTCCTCCTCATGGTGCTAATTTGGGAAAGGAAATATTTTCATTTAATCCACCACTCTACTAATTCAAGTTAAGTCTCCATGATGAAACTTAAACCTTACCTCTCTAATTGGAGTTGATCCCTTTGGGTCAGAGTTGTCCTCCTTGTTCTATAAATTCATATGCCTTCTCCTTGTTGAAGTTAATCTTGAGCTTTAGACCATGTGACTTGTGCTATCTATCCATCTTGAGAATGTTGGTAGTATTGGGAGTGTATTGAGACTTACAGTTATTCTAGTAGTTTCCCTTTCGCTTCCATTCTATCACTCTACTAGTGCAGCTTCTCACATGGGAAGCCAGGAAATGGGAATGGCGAGCTAGGCCATATCCCATAGGTAGTGGAGATATATAAGAAAGTAGTAGTGGGAAGCATTGTGGTTCTCAGAAGAGGTAGTTCCGAGTTGCTAGACTAAGTGTTCATCTACCTGTGGATCCATGGTCTCAGCTTGGGGGTGACATGTTCAAGTGGGGAAGGCTTAAGGGTGTCTACGATTGGGAGGAAAGTCGTCTTGCTACAGCCAGTTGCTCATATCTTGATATAAGTATTTCTCATATGATTTTATTTATGTTTTAACATATTATTATGATGATTTTATGCAAAGGTGGATGAATTGAATTATCTATATGCTTGATTATTATATTTCATAATCTGGTTACATGAAGAATGGACTCCGTAGGATTCGAATCCGAGATGATATTCATTCTTATCTTCTTTCTCTTCTTCAAAATTTTTTAGCTATGACTCTACGGTACTTGGAGGGGTGCAACCATATGTTCTAGTTCACCATTTTCTATTCATTGTTATGCTTTGGGACTTATTCCATTGTGTCTGGAATAGTGTTTCGAGTATCGCCTTTCATTTCATTGAAAAAGCTTTTTGGATGACCAAGATATGTTCGTTTTGGTCCAACAGTTTCCTCGGTGCCAGGTTGAGCGCACCATTTGTTAGATTGGAAATGTTCTATGCATGGACCTGCTCCTATTTGCATATCTGAGTTTTTATAATGTAATCTGAATGTAATATTGATTCATGGTTGGAGGTAGGAAACCATGATAATCTAAAATATATTAGTGAAAAATGGTTGTAAGGGACAACCATTGGGAGGTGATTTCGTGGGATGTGATTGTAGTTGGTGCCTTTTGTTTTTCTTTGGTTGTGGTGTGGTTGCAGGTTACATCCTACATATGTTTCTTTATGTGTATTTTCCTTCTTTTTATCTTCACTAAAATCACACACCGAACAACACCACAAACTAATTAAATCTACAAACAATTAATGACACAATACTTGGCAATTATAAACTATGTTTTTAATAATCTTTACGAAGTATAATAATTTAATGAGGAACCTAATCGCATTATGATAACAAATTCATTATTCATGCACTGAATTCAATTATGAACTTAAATTTAATGTTGATAGATTTTATTAAATGTTGAGATTGTTTAACTTAGGGTGAAAATTATTTAATTAAGTAATGCTGCCTTAGTAATGTTTATTAAAGTTAGAACTTTAATTAATCATTTAATGGTTAGTTGTCCTAACCTTATTTTGTTGTTCTTAAACTGAGATTTAGAACCTTTTTCCTTATCATAAGGGTCGAGGACATCTACCTGTGGTTCCATTGTCTCATCTCGAGGGCGACTTGTTCAAGCGAGGAAGGCCGGTTGGGAGGAAATTCGTCATGTTTGATCCAGTTTCCCATATCTTGAGATAAGTATTTCTCATATGATTTTATTTATGTTTTAACATATTATTATGATGATTATGTGTAAAGGTGGCTGAATTGAATTATCTATATGCTTGATTATTATATGTCATAATATGGTTACAAGAATAATGGAATCCGTAGGATTCGAATCCGAGACGATATTCATTCTGATATTCTTCTCTTCTTCAAAAACTGTAACTATGACTCTACGGTACTGGGAGGGGCGCAACCATATGTCATGGTTTACCATTGTTTGTTGATTTTTATACTTTAGCACATGTTCCATTGTGTCCAGAAAAGTGTTTCCAGTAAGGATTTCCTTTCGTTTCATCGAAAAATTCTTCCAAATGACCAAGATATGTCTGTTTTGGTCCAGCAGTTTTCTCGGTGCCGAGTTGAGCACGCCAGTTGTTAGATTGGAAATTGTCTATGCATTGATTTGCTCCTATTTCCATATCTCAGTTTTGATAATGTAATCTAAATGTAATATTGATTGATGGCTGGAGGTAGGAAACCATGCAATAAAAAATACATTAGTGAAAAATCGTTGTAGGGGACAACCATTGAGAGGTGATTTTGTGGGTTGTGATTGTAACCGGTGCCTTTTTTTTTCTTTTGTTGTGGTGTGGCTGTAGGTTATGACCTCCATATGTTTCTTGATGTGTGTTTTCCTTAGTTTTATCTTCACTGAAATCACACACTAAACAACACCACAAACTAATTAAATCTACAAACAATTAGTGACACAATACTTGAAAATTATAAACTATGTTTTTAATAATATTTACAAAGTATAAGAATTTAATGTAGGACCTTAATCACACTATGATAATAGATTCATTATTCATGCACTGAATGCGATTATGAATTTAAATTTAATGTTGATCGAGTTTATTAAGTGTTGAGATTGTTTAACTTAGGACGACAAATTATTTAATTAAGTAATGCAACCTTAGTAATGTTTATTAAAGTTAGAACTTTAATTAATCATTTAATGGTTAGTTGTCCTAACCTTATTCTATTGTTCTTAAATTGAAATTTAGAACCTTTTTCCTTGTCATAAGAGTCAGGGACATTACACAAACCATAATATAAATTTACATACACTTTGCATCATGTTACCTCATTAGGCATTAATAAATATTTCCAATTCTCTTATAAATTCTGTCAATGATTGAAAATAACAGATAAAGAATTGGTAAGACTATTTATCTATCTATCTATCTATATATATGCTCACGTTGCAAAAATATTTTGAACTTGAAAATACTTCTCTTTGTAAAAATCATTGCACATCTTTAGAATGGGGATGATCGAATCTTGGTTAAATAAGTTTTTCTTTGTTTCCATAATCTCAAGGCATTACAAATCCTCGGGGTCTATAGTGTTCATCCCCTGTCTTAATGAGAAATCCAGTCAATAACCAAAAGGTCGTGTCAAGTTGCATCTACGAGAATGAGGAGACACCTCCTTTTCCTTGTTGTGAAGCGACCATCATGACTATAAAGAAAACCAAACTAGGGTTTAGCCCACGTTCTTCCATTTGTTGTGGTTGCTACATGACACCTTCCATTTCTTTTGCTTTGGCCCATTATGATGTTGTTCCCTGTGTATATTCCTTTACGTTAACTAATTTTTTCTCTCTAATTGGATTCCCTGCATGCCCATCTAATTTCTCTCCAGCGATTTCACGCTCTCTGCCAAACCAATGATGCTTCCTTCTATGTATTCGTATGCTCGTGGTGTACTCAATATGCGCAAGGTATCATTTGAAAATGTTTCTGCTGCTAGATTCCCCTTGCGCGTCGAGCGCTCTTTAGTCAACCCTCGATCTAGGGTGTGTGGTGTTCACCGTTCTCATCTTCCAATATCTTGTTATCGTGTTATTTATTTACCCTCCACGTGATCATGGACCTATTATTCTTCCCACCAATCACTACCATCACCTGCTTTTGTCATTGTGCCATGTTCATGCCTTTGCAAACACCTATTTTGCGTGAGATCTTCGAGCGTTTTGATGTTTATTGTTGCAGGTTGTGTCTAGGGTTTTTTGTGCCTCCCTCTTTTGAGTTGTGTGACTTCCATCACTAGCGATCGCCCTGTCACGTTGCTTTTTTATATTTCCCTTGTGTCTCCCCTACCACCTTTGCTCGTCACCTTCTCTTGTTTACCCCCTACATCCATGCCAACTATAGGCCGCATGGAAATGGAGGCCTTTTCATTTTTATGTCACCGCAGGTGATATATATGAATCGCTCATGACTATTAATTCATTTAGATATGGGTAAAAAATTTCTATCTTCTAAAGTTTGTAATAGTTTTTATTAAATGTAATGGAATTTAGACTAAGGTTAAGTAATATTAAAACATTTAATTATTATTTTTACTTTTTATTGTCTATTTTTTTAGATTACTATTTGTTTGGGGATATGACGTTGCTCTTGGTTTGTGTGCCCCAGGACCCGACGGCAATGATGATATCAGCAATTGTCCGTCCCTAAAATTAAACATGTCAACATTGGGCAGTGATGGCAGTTAATAATATGATATAAGACAAATAAAAAACATTAAGACATTGTGACAAAATCTTATCAAATTGTACAAAGTGTCAAGTTTTCTTAATCTCTGTGCCAGCTTAGGGTTACCAAGCTCAATTCTTGCAGGTTTCCAGTGATAGATTGCATGAAGATTTCTGGGTATGGTTTTCGTAGCGCAGAAAGTAAACCTGTCAACAATGATTCAAATCACAGGCTACGGTGATGGCAATTAATAATATGGTATAAGATAAATAAAATACATTTGACCAAGCATGCATCAAGTTTTTTAAATCTTCGCGCCAGTTTAGG